>JAPYYA010005499.1:0-10733 GCA_028533165.1 Leontopithecus rosalia | reverse complement strand
AAGAGCAATTGATCTAAAAAACAAACCAAACCTGCTGGTTGCTGTCCAGAGAATGGATTATACAGGCAGGAGGAAAAAAGAATGGAAGCAGGAAGCCAGAAGAGGCTACTGTAGCAAGAAGCTGATAGTGGTGTGAGAGAAAGGAAAGGCGAGGAAGCAAAGGGGAAACCCTTGTGGGTGACTGACTGGATGACATTGTTAGGGACCCTGCAGGGCGGGTTCTGCTCCTAAAGCATGGATACGTGAGCTCAAGATGGGCTTTCTGGGAGCTGGTGAGGAGCAGACAGGTACAGGGGAAAGGGCCAGTAAGTGTGGGCCCAGACAGGAGGGACTCAGTCACCCTCTCCTCCTCATGTGCAGCAATGCCCAATTCCTGCGCGAGAGTGGATGTCACATCACAGGCAGCCTCTTTCTCTGAGAGCCAACTCAAATGCTAGCTTGGCCCTGAAGCATCTCCAGCCTCTTGCCCCATCTGCACACAGGTTGTTTTTGCCACCCTTGCACTTTGGGCTTCCCTAACAATGACTCCTGTCGCCGCCCTACTCCACCTTTTTCGTGCATGCAAAGGTACTGCTGGTCTCATGTGCTAAACTGAGATGATTTTTAGAAAGGCGCTCCCCTTTCTTTTTCGTCTCTGGATTCCCTGAAGCAGCATGCCCAGGCCCCTGGACTCAGCAGGCTTCCATAGACACTTGCCGGCCTCAGTTACTGAGTGGTGTGGAGGCTCGGTCCCTTCACATACTCAGAAGCTTGCCAGAACTCTGAGTCAGCGAGAAGCTGGCAAGAGCACAAGACACACTTCCCCCTTGTGTCCTTCTGTCCCCTCAGCCTCAGCAACAGGCTTTCTCCAACCAGTCAGCACGAGGCAGGAGCCTGGTGCCTTTGTTTCTGCATGGAGCTGATTTATGAAGGGACTGTACAGAACAGGGCACGTGACCCAGGCACACACTGGCCCTGGCACTGCCTCCTGCGTGTGAACGAGCCAGGCCACCTACCTCCGGCTTGAGGACCACTTGCCCGCTCTGGATCTCACCGCCAGTCTCCTGTGGGGCAGGGACGATCTGGGGGCTGCAACCTGGCTCGAGCCCTGCTCCCTCATGTTGTTTTTCCTTGCCTTTCTCCTGCTTGGGGACATCGCCACCCTTCACTCCTCCAGGGGGACTAAGGGGGGTCTCCTTCCCTGCAGCTCCCTCCTCTGGCTTCTTTGTGTCTTGGCTCTGATGTCCGGGTCCCGCCTCTTCATTTTGCACCCTCTCCCCCTTCACTTCTGTAGCCTTTTCCATCTGGGTTTCCTCTCCAGCTGGCTTTTCCTCCCTGGGGCTCCCACATCTATTCTCTGCCTCTGGGCCAGAGGTCTGGGGTGCTTCTGGGGCCTCCTCCCGGGCTGGGTGCTGGCCGTCCACCTCCTCTGAACTTCGCCTGGCCTTCTCACTGTGCTTGGCTTCCTCTGTGGCCCTGTCCTCCTCCTGCTTCTCTGTCCTGCTGGGTGACCTCCTCAGAGGAGGCTTTTCAGCGGGCCCCAGGGTTCTCACTCCCTCTCCCCCTGTCCCCTCGCTGGACGGAGAAGATCCCGGGGCCTTGCTCTTGGATGGGAACACCTCCTCCCCATCTTCTTCCTTAGCACCATTCTCCTGAGATGACTCTGCCGCCCTGAAATCTCCAAGGTCCCCACAGTCCGACTGTGATCTTCGGAATCGCCTGGAGGGAGGGCGCCTTTTGATTGAGCCCCTCGTCCGCACCTGGAAGAAAATGTTAGGGAAAATCATCCAAAACCGAGAAAAAGGCCAAGAGGAGAACTGTATGTGTGTTCAATGTTGGTCTGATGCACTGCTTCACGTGTCCACACAAGGACCAGTTAATTTTCCAGGAGAATAAATCATTTGCTATTTATTATAGGTTAGAGCCGTGTGAGATTGTGAAATCACATGGGGACCTACAGACTTTTATTTTGTGAAGATGCAAATGCTTTCCATCCAGAAAAAAAAAAAAAACACCTCATGATTTTATTGCACTGTAAAAACATTAACAAGTTTGGTATCTAATTAGCAATTTTATTCTGACACTTAAAATAAATTGTTGCTGGGCATGGTGGCCCACACCTGTAATCCAGCACTTAGGGAGGTTGAGGGGGAGGATCGTTTGAGCTCAGGAGTTGAAGATCAGCCTGGGCAACATAGCGAGACTCCATCTCTACTAAAAGTAAGAGAAATTAGCCGGGTGTGGTGGTGTATGCCTGTGGTCCCACTTGGGAGGCTGATGTGGGAAGATGGCTTGAGCCTGGGAGGTTGAGGCTGCAGTGAGCTGTCATCACACCGTGGCACTTCAGCCTGGGCAACACAGCAAGACACTGTTTCAAAAAAAAAAAAAAAAAGGAATTGTCTAATTGTCTATAAATAACCAGTTCTTCAAATGCTATTTGAGCAAGCTTTGCCATCTTACAAGTTTCCTCATAAACGGACATATTGAATAAAATCTATCCCTATTTTGCCTAAGAGTCAGACTTTTATCTGGTGGAGATGCAAATGCTTTCTATCCCATAAAAAAGATAACTCACGATCTTGAAAACTGTACTTTTGAAAATTTTACTTTGACAAAGACGAATCGCACTGAGAAGACAGTTAGCGGCCTGTTGATGGCCACGCCCTGGTGCAGGGACCTCAGGGGTGCTGAGCTGGATACCTGGTAACCAGCTTCCTTTCTTGCCCCAACTGTGCCCTCCCCATCCCCTATGAAGCTAGCTGATACTGGGAGACCTGAGTGGCCAGAGTCCTTTGCTTCTAGGACTCAGGTCCACCTCTGTCAGGAGCTGTTCCTCAGGAGCGCCAGCAGAGCTGCCTGAAGGGATCTCTCTGGGAAGCATGTGAATCTCAGAGTCAGGCCTCATCTTAGCCCAGCAGACTTAGAAGTGCAATGAAAGTGTTCACATCAGGTATCCTACCTACTCGAGTGATGTGTCCTTTAAAAATTAGTATGTAAGTGGGCTGGGTGTGGTGGTGCACACCTATAATCCCAGCACGTTGGCAGGCAGAGGCCAGAGGATCACTTGAGCCCAGGAGCTGCAGGAGCCTGGTTGAGGACATGGCAAAACCCCATCTCTACAAAAAATACAAAACTTAGCCAAGCATGGTAGTACATGCCTGGAGTCCCAGCTACTAGGAGGCTTACTTGAGCCCAGGACGTGGGGGTTGCAATGAGCCAATATCACACCACTGCACTCCAGCCCTGGTGACAAAGGAAGACCCTGCCTCAGGAAAAAAAAAATTAGTATGAAAATTTGTTTTTGTAAATGTTATTTTCTCACTGATTTATATTTTGGTATTTGTCAATCCTAGTTCCCCATCTGAGATGCTTGGAATGAATACTTGGCTTATCAGGCCTCCCAAGCCCTTTCCTGAGACCATGATGGGGCCAGCTCGGAAATGTATCAGGGTCCTCAAGGACCAGCTCTGAAATGCATCCCAGCCCTCGTGGCCAGCAGAATTCTAAAATAACTTTCCCTTGCTGCTGTCAGAAGGCTGAAGCCTCCAGGCACTATGACCAGATGGCAGGTCCTCCCTCCTGCCTCGCCTGGCTACGAGCACTCTGTGAGAAGAGGAGGCTCTCCACAAAGGTTCCTCTCTGCCTTCAGGGGATTCATCACCCTGGTTGGGAGAGTTCCACTCTGGCCCTAGCCCTCAGGCTCAAGCCTGCCCAAACACCTCCTTATCACCAATTTATTTCCGTGAGTCCTCCCTGTTTTTACACATTTGACTATTTTTTGTGAGATGAACTTCCTAGAATGGCCTAGAAGATCTCGTTTCTCCATCATTAATTTTAAAGCCACACCTACTTAGCATTCCCTGGTACCAGACCCCCTGAAGTCTTGGCCCCTGCTGGCCCTGGCCCACATTTGTTGGCTACCTGCTTGGCCCATATTTCTGATCCTGACCTCCTCCCAGCAGGGCCAGGGATGTGATGAAAGCTTATGCAGAGGACTGGGGTTGCATCTGCAGAAATGCACCCTGCCATGTCATTTTTGCAAAGGGAACAGCTTGGATGTTCTTTAAGTGGGGCAAGCTGCAGGAAGAATGATTTGAGCCCACGCTGGGACACTTAGGACTATTCACACCGGGGCAGGCAGGATGTTTTGGAGTGCTGGGGATGCTGCCCAGCATTCTGTGCGAATCACTCATCAGGCCTTTAGCTTTTGCATTCCGCTTTTGATATTAATGATCTGTGCAGCTAGGATCGGTCCTGAATTTACATACCCCTCTTCACAAAGGAGAGAACACGCCAATCCCCAAACTTGTCTTGGGGTCAAACGGCACAGTTACAGGGAGAGGAGATGAGCCAGTCTGTGGAGGAAGAAGGGTGATCCTATTCAGGAATCACTTGCAAAGGAGAAGAGAAATTTGGGTCGAAATGCAGCTCTGATGATAACTCCAAATGTTTCCTCCTTTCTCCAGGACAACAGGGTAGAGAAAATTCAGTGCCAGCGCCCACATTTCCACAGACACACCTCCATACTCTGGAGCTAGCATTTACCTTGTTGTAGCAGGGCAGATGACTGCCTTCAGGGGGCTGGTCGAAGCTGACGGGCACTTCCTCTGCCTCACTGGGCCGAGATCGCACGCCAGGGCTGCTGGGGGTAGAAGGTGGACTGTGAAATGGTGACACCATGGCCTTGAGTCCGGGACTCTTGGGTGAGGCTCCAGGCAGCAGAGCAGTCGGGTCAAAGGTTAAATTGGCCTGTCAAGGGAAGATGAACATTGTTAAATAGGACTGGGAAAGAGATGAGAGCCTCTACTTTAGCTTGTTGGTTACTCGGCCTCAAGCCACTTCCCCATGATCTGCTGTCCCATCATGGCTTGCTCTTGGAAGCAGTGTCTGCTCAATCCTCCTCCTGCTACCTGGATTGACACAGGCTGCATTTCATCATGCTCAGCCAGCACTGATGAGGCTCTAACAAAAATGTTGCGGAACAAGCCCAACTTATCGACAAGGTTGCAAAGCAGCAGCTGCCAGGAGCACGTGTGGCGCTGGGATCTCACAGGAAGTCAGGCTCTGCGATTGCCTTTCTCATCACATTCGACAGTACCCAGTCCTACTGGATGCCTACTGCTGCTGACCACATGGATCTGTGTCCTCCACAGCAACACCACATGTTCAGCTGTGTTCTCATTGCACAATCAGGAAAGTGGTGAAGGGATCTGCCCTGAGATTCACACCGGGTCTGATTCTCTCTCTGCCTCCAGATATCAGGTTCCCTCTTAATAGAAGGCAGGGTGGTAGACACGGCAGACCACTGAGCTCCTCCAGGAGGGAGGCAGCAGAACACACCATAGTATGAGCCATCACTTGGGATATCAAGGTACAGGTGTGACCTGATCCAAATGAAAGGCAGCCAAATGGGAGAGTCACTCAAAGGCAACTAAAGCCTCAGGGAGTCTTGAGTTTGGTTGGGGAGGAGGCAGGTGGTCCTAGATCCACCCATCACCACAGAGAAGGTGGTGGTGCCCGAAGGTGTCCATGTGGGAAACGTGCATGAGTGTCCGATCCTTTTTAGGGCCATCTCGGGGCACTTCTCCTACCCTCTGCATTCCCAAATCACCGCAGTCCTGCCTCCTGCAGACCCTGTGGCAGTGCTGAACCAGGAGAGAGAGCCACCGTGAGACTTGACAGAGAAGGGACAGAGTGTTAAGGGCAGACGTGCAAGGGGAAGTACAGGGGTTGTCCACACCAACAGATCTGACTTCAAATACTGGACCTTTCACTTAATAGCAGTGTGACCTTCAGGCCTTCAGGAAGTCCAACAGCCTTTCTGAATCTCGGATTCTTTGTCTGTCGAAGCCTCTTGGCCTGACTTCCAAAGTCTTTTCTATCTGGTCCCTTTGTAATCTCTACTGCCTCATACTCACACCTTCTCCCTCCTATCTCCCCTTGGCCCCACCCTCCACCCCCTTCCCCCTCCCCACCCAGACTCTGCTGTCCTGTAGAACTCCTATGTGTACTTTAGGACTCGTGGATTAGAAAGCATCGTACACGTTTAGAAGGGTGTTAGTATTTTCATTGTGATCTTAAGAAAGAAGGTATCATACAGACAAGCCTGAGTCATGGTAAGAGTTCAATATATAAAATACACAAGTTAAATAGCATACCAGGAGCCCAAGCCATGTCAAAAAGCAGCATATGAAGCTGGGTGCAGTGGTGTGTGCCTGCAATCTCTGCTACACAGGAGGCTGAGGTAGGAGGACTGCTTGAGCCCAGGAGTTTGAGAGTTTGAGTCCAGCCTGGGCAACACAGCAAGACCCTGTCTTAAAAAAAAAAGCAGCATATGGTGAATACCCAGGGAAGGATTTGGAGCATAGCTGCTGTGCAAGTGATGTGCTGGAATGGCTGAGAGGGCTTCGTGGCAGACTGGGTTAGCTGGACCTTAAAGGACGTGCCCTTCTCTAAATTTCAAGCAGAGAAATTCCCTCTGTAACACAGCTTGCAAATAAAATGGATGTTGATCATCAGCAGGAAAGTTGACTTGCGGATTTTGGACTATCCTAAAAAAGAAAACTCCCAGTTCATAATTCATTCAGTAGAATATTTAGAAGCAAATCTAGCTGGCGATGCATTGCTTAGCTTTTTCTCCCACATATTCCCAACAAAGTAAGGTTCCTGTGGAATTTGGCTAAGTTGTCATTCTATTGCTGATACTTTTTTTTTCTTTTTTTTTTGAGGTGGAGTTTCGCTCTTGTTACCCAGGCTGGAGTGCAATGGAACGAACTCGGCTCACTGTAACCTCCGCCTCCTGGATTCAGGCAACTCTCCTGCCTCAGCCTCCTGAGTAGCTGGGATTATAGGCACGCGCAACCATGCCCAGGCAATTTTTTGTATTTTTAGTAGAGACGGGGTTTCACCATGTTGACCAGGATGGTCTCGATCTCTTGACCTCGTGATCCACCCGCCTCGGCCTCCCAAAGTGCTGGGATTACAGGCTTGAGCCACCGGGCTGGGGTGGGCTGTAGGGAGGCAGAGGGAGTCTGGAGCCGCACCCCTCAGCTGGCTGCTAGGAGGGGTGCTGGAGCTCTGGGATCCCTTCTGAGAGATCCCTGTTACTTACTTAGGAGCCCTGCAGCCTCCCAGAGTGACAGGCAGCACCTCCCTATAGTTTTCTTTTAGATGGAGTTTCACTCTTGCTGCCCAGGCTGCAGTGTGATGGCACAATCTCGGCTCACCGCAACCTCCACCTCCCGGGTTCAAGTGATTCTCCTGCCTCAGCCTCCCAAGTAGCTGGGATTATAGACATGTGCTACTACACCTGGCTAATTTTCTTGTTTGTTTTTTTTTAAGTAGAGTGAGGGTTTCTCCATGTTGGTCAGGCTGGTCTCAAACTCCTGACCTCAGGTGATCCTCCCACCTCCCAAAGTGCTGGGATTACAAGTGTGAGCCACTGCACCTGGCCAGCACCTCCCTATTTTGGCAGTTGGGTGGAATCAGGGCTTCTCAGCTTGAATTAAATTTCAGGTAGACACTGCAGGACGCTCCCCACTCTCCACAGGGTAGGCTCATGGCTGGAAACCAGAGATGCTTGCCTTAACCCCAAATCAGGCTGGGATTCAAATCCCTAGGCTCTCCCATGGCTGGGAACTACAGAGGCTGTGGCTATTCGTCTTGACACCTCTGATGGCTTCAGAATGAAGTTGGTGAGCCAGTGGTCTCAGTTAGGCCTAGACGGGAGGCTATGGTGAGTAAGAGCCTTGTTTTTTCTCCTGGGTGGCTGGACAGAGGGCAGGGTGAAAACAGAAGCCTCCCCTACAGCCTCCACCCAGACATAACATCCTACCGCTCCTCGGCACTTTAGCTGCTTCCATTCTCCCACAGTGAACACCTTTCTCCCTCCTTTCCAGTCACCAGCCCCTTAAGGACAGGCTCAGGACATAGGTGTTTCGTAAAACATTCATTAGTTACTCCAGCCCACTCCACTCTCTTCTTGCTCTGAAATTCTAGAACAGTGGTTCTCAGCTGGGGTCAGAGGTGGGAAATGAATTTGCCCCCAGGAGACATTTGGCAATGTCTAGAGACATTTTTCATTGTCGCAACTTGGAGAGTGCTTCTGGCATCAGCAGGTAGGACCAAGGATGCTGCTGAACACCTTGCAGTGCACGAGACAGTCTGGCCACAGCACTATCCAGATGCCAAGGCGAGAAACCCTGATCTTGAGCAGCAGGAGCTGGGCAGTGACCTGCAGCTGAGATCTCTGGCATTGACTCCTGTACATCTTTTTTTTTTTTTTTCTTTTTGAGACAGAGTCTCACTCTGCTGCCTAGGCTGGAGTGCAGTGGTGTGATCTTGGCTCATTGCAACCCCTACCTCCCGAGTTCAAGTGATTCTCCTGTCTTAGCCTCCCAAGTAGCTAGGATTACATGCACATGCTGCCACGCCCAGCTAATTTTTTATAATTTTAGTAGAGACAGGGTTTCACCATGTTCCCCAAGCTGGTCTCGAACTCCTGAGCTCAGGCAATCCACCCACCTTGGCCTCCCAAAGTGCTAGGATTACAGGCATGAGCCACCGTGCCCAGCCTCCTGTACATCTTTATTGCATCACCTGTGAAAGCTCTGTCTCTATAAGACTGGGAGCTCAGAGCCAGTGTCTTCTGCTTAATTACAGTTGCAGGGAGCCAGCCAGCCCTGGGCATGGTGGGCAAGGGCTCTGGGCACACAGGGTGACTGGTGGAGAGGTTGGACAGGATGCTTCTCAAACAACAAACGTGTCCATGCTGGTGCTGTGTCAGCAGCAGAACACCAGCCCTGTGTAGGGCTTAAATGGTTTGTGGCTACATTCAGGCCTTGGGAGAGACGGCTTGGCTATTTCTGAAGTGTTTCTTGCAACTATGGTATCCTTTCCCGTATAAGACTTTTTTTTCTTTTCTTTTTTGGAGACAGGAGCTTGCTCTGTCACTCAGGCTCAACTGCAATGAAGTGACCTCAGTTCAGTGCAGCCTCAACCTCCTGGGCTCAAGTGACCCTCCCACCCTGGCCTTCAGAACAGCTGGGACTACAGGTGCACATGACCATGCCCGGCTAATTTTAAAATTTATTGTAGAGATGGTGCCCCACTATGTTGCCCAGGCTGGTCTTGAACTCCTGGGCTCAAGTGATCTTCCTGCCTCGGCCTCACAAAGTGCTGGGATTACAGGCATGAGCCCGGCCCCATAAGAGGCATCCTGTTATCCACTGACCCCCACCACTAAATGTCGAATACATGAGCTTATGCTTGACGTGGTCCTTATGTCAGTTCTTTTTCCTCAGGTAGGGCTGTGAAGTCCTTATCATCTACTGCAGTTTGATCACTGGCTGATTACTGGGGCCAATTATCCAGGTGACATAAGGACTACCTCTCTGAGCCTCAAAGCCATGCAAATTTTGGATAAGAAGTGGAGTTAGATAAAAGGTAGCAATGGACAACGAATTCTGCACTTACCTGAAGCTTCTCAATCAGAGGCGAGCTCTTGACCTTGAATTTAGGAGGGTGACTCGCACTAGGCGGTGACTTCTATGGAGCAAATCAACCAAAACAGCCAGATGAGTAAGGTGAGGAGGTGGGGTTCTAGTTGGAACCCAAAAGCCACAGGCAGAAGGAGAAGAGAAGTTGGTGTTGCCACTTTCTCATTGGTTCAATAGCCCACTTACCTCATTAGGGCCAGGGAGACGTGGACTTTCCCTCTCCCTCCCTCATCCCACCGCAGCTAACTGAATCAGAATCAGAGGACTCAGCGCCAACATCCTTAACACAGAAGGTCTCTCCCGGGAAGAGTGACTTCATTGTCATTATAAGGGAAAACTGTATCTGAGTAAGATCTTCACCTCATGACCTTCAACACTGTGATTCAACAATAATCTGGGGACTTTCAAAGATAAAGGGTAAAAATGACCATCCTGTTTGTCACACACACAACAAGAAACCAGACCAGGACGACAGAGGTATGGCTGGAATTCCTCAATATCTTGGAAAATCCCACCGATGGCATGATTTATAAATTATGATTTTCCAAAGTGTTGAATATTCTTTTTAATTAAGTACACACGTACTAAGTAGCTACTACATTCCAGGCATTGTGTGGGTCATACAAAGATGAGCATGATTCAGTCTCGGCTGCAGGAGCAGTCTGTGGCTGATGTACGTGCTACATAATCATATGTACTCTCTGTTAGTTGCAGATATTTTTATGAGGAATGCATGCCAGGAATCTTGTCTGCCTTTGGGATCCATATCCTATAAAAACATTAACTCTATGTTTTGCGTAAAATCCCCACAACTGTGTGAGAATGGTGACAGTGATAGGATGATGATGAAGAGAAGGAAGAGGAGGATGACTTCCATGTGGTTAGACAGAGGCCAAGGCAGAGAAGCGGTCTCCCCATAGTTTGGAGACCAATGTATGACCTGCTCCTTGACCCCATGTGCTATTTTCCTGAACCATAAGAAGAAGAACTATACTCATTTCTTAGAAAGATTCTGAGATATTATGATATGAGATGACTGTATTTTAGTGATGGAAGGAGGGAGGCTCACTCAACTGAACTCCTCGTGATCTTTTTTCAGCCCAGCATCAAGGGAGAGCATAGGCTGGACTCACAAAACCCCAACTCCTTCTAATTCTACTTTTGGCAGAGCCAGATGATGCCCCTGGCCTCAACCTCCTCTACCAAGATGCAGCTGGGTGGGAATAAATGATTCTAAAGACTCTCGCTGCCTCTGCC
>JAPYYA010005498.1:0-10733 GCA_028533165.1 Leontopithecus rosalia | reverse complement strand
GTCGTCTTTGAAATTACCAGCTTGCAGTAGGTCTCTTGAGAGGACGTCCAAGATGTTAGTTCCCAGGGCCAGGAACAGCGGCGTTAAGACTGATGGTGTTTTTCTGCCCAGGCTTCTCCTGTCTGGCTTCCTTCTTGTGTCTGTAATAGGCGAATCTGCCTTCCCGGAGCTCCAAACCTTGGTTAGAAGGGGAACCAGTCACGTTCACTCTGTGCCAAGGTGCCGGCACAACCGCTGCGCTGGCCTCAGGAGTCGCGCTGGGGACCCGCGCAGCTCCTCCAAACCTCAGTCAGAAGGGGAGCCAGCCCCGCCTACTCAGCTCTGAGAGCTGCCGTGCGGAGGTGCCGATGAAACCACTGCCCCACGTGGCTCCTCCACTGGGAATCTTCTGCTCCTGAGTGACCAGAATTTGTCTGAAAGTGTGGCGTTCTCTAGTTCTATGAGCTTTCACTGCGAGCTGCAATCCCGAGATGTTAGCGATCGGCCATCTTGGATTGTTTTTCAACTCTGTAGTACTTTCTAGTGTGAATGTCCATATTGCTTGATCCATTTGCCTCCCTGAAGGAGTCTGTTCCTTTGTCTTTGTCTTTCTGCATTGTTTAATTAGTTAGGGTACCACAGGATGGAAAAGCTCATTGTTGGAGCCAGCCCTGCAGGCCAGTGAGTGCTATGGTTCTAATCAGATCTGTATCTATTTAGACAAAACTTCACTGTGGGTCCCTAAATAAAAGCGGGATGAGGTTCCCTGTCATCTTGCATTATGTCCCTACGAGCTTGACTTGTGACCACGTGGGAGCTCTCTCTTGGTCTCCACCATCCAGGAGGTGAGATTTTTGGGTCACATCAGGTGGACAATCTGAAAATGGCTGAGAATCTGAGATACATAAGATTTAAAGCAGCACAGTTGTTGTTCCAAACATGTCAGGCTCTCAAGGGGGAGTTGTCTTACCAAGAAGTCCCATCTATTAGGGGTTTTTGTTATCTCAACCCTTGTGACCTGGTAATCCTGGCAAAGTCCAATCCTAAAACAACCTACCCAGTGTCAAAGATTAATGAGTCTGTGACCAGGCCCCCCCCCATAAATTTGTGGGCTACTGGAGGCATCACACATACAAACATTATTCTTAACCATCTTAACCATCTGCGGCAACCATGGGGAATCATTGGAATTGCTTCTTCTATGCCCTTAACACCTCTTGCACATATGCTAAAATTTAAACCTGGAAAATTACTTCGTAGGCTTCAAATGAAGAGTCTATTGGATTGAGTTGCTATTGGAATAAGTACGTAAGTACATCATTGGAAATTCTAATCATTTGTGGTAAAAAGATGGATCCTTAAAATTAGACTTCTAAATTAAAAAAAAAAAAAAGGCCAGGCACAGTGGCTCACACCTGTAATCCCAGCACTTTGGGAGGCTGAGGCAGGAAGATCATGAGGTCAGGAGTTCAAGCCCAGCCTGGCCAACATAGTGAAACCCCGTCTCTACTAAAAATACAAAACATTAGCCACATGTACTGGCAGGCACCTGTAATCCCAGCTACTCAGGGGAATCGCTTGTACCTGGGAGGCAGAGGTTGCAGTGAGCCAAGATTGCACCATTGCACTCCAATTCTGGGCAACAGTGTAAGGCTCCATCTCAAAAAGAAAAGGATTTCAGAGATTTCTCCTTGTAAGCAATTGCCGTCTTTCTAAGATTAAATTAAAAGAAAGACAAATAATAGTGTCATGGCTAGCCTTAGAAATTCCCTTGATAGACCAGGCACAATGGCTCACTCCTGTAATCCCAGCACTTTGGGAGACCGAGATGGGCAGATCATGAGGCCGGGAGTTCAAGACCAGCCTGGCCAACATAGTGAAACCCCGTCTCTACCAAAAATACAAAAAATTAGCTGGGTGTGGTGGTGGGCACCTGTAATCTCAGCTACTTGGGAGGCTGAGGCAGGAGAATTGCTTGAACCCAGGAGGTACAGTGAGCCAAGATTGCACCATTTGCACTCCAGCTTGAGCAACAGTGTGAGACTCTGTCTCATTAAAAAAAAAAGAAAGAAAGAAAGAAAGAAAATATTTCAGCAAAGCCAACTTAAAAGGAGCATATATGGCCAATTACTATTTGCGCTGTACTTATGCAAATAAACAGGCCAAGTACAATAATACTAAAACATATTTTGCAAATAAATGGATCATAATATAAATAATTCTTGGTATAAATGTTGGATTGGAGAGAGAAAAATTATGATTTAGAAGTGTTAAAGCAAACTATGGCCGAGAAGGACTCTCTACTTCTATCTTTGAGTGCTTGTGAATGAACTGCAACCTAGCTTAATAGGTAGACAGGATTGAAAACCTAACCTAGGAGTGTGTGCCTGTAACAGTCACCGAGTCTTGGCCAATCCCAGCAGCCATATTTCAACTAGTCATACATTGCTGTGTTCGAACTGTATTCAAATAAGCCAAATGCCAAGCTGAAGCCAATTGAGCTGTTCCTATACCTCACTTCTGAATTCTGTGCTTTAAGAATTTCTACTCAAATATCTACAAATGTATAGACTTTTTTTGTCTATAAATTTGTTCTGACCATGAGTCCCCTGGAATCTCTCTGAATGTGCTGTGATTCTGAGGGTTGCCCAATTCACAAGTTGTTCATTGCTCTATTAAAACTCCTTTAACTTGGCTGAAGTTTTTCTTTTAACAGAAGAAAACTATAGTATACCTATTATTAGATTCTAGCCTTGTCTATTGTTTTTATGTTTAACCTATAATTTGGACTAAATCCTGAATCCTTTTCTGGCTACAAGCCTCCAAACTAATGTTTTCAAATTTTTTTCTCCCATTTTTCTGACTTGGAATCACTAGAAAATCAAACTATGCTTTTCTTGAATGCCTGCAAACTGAAGTTAAACAACTTAATATAAACTTCAGGAGAAATTCCTACAGTAACTCATATATAAATAGCCTTTGTTCCTGTGGATGCATGGACTATTCAGAAAATTGACTAGAACACATGACTTGAACTGCAATCTGGAAAAATCTGTCACATTGCCACTGAAATCTGCAGATGCTTCAGGTTCTAAGGAAACTAGTCTACGAGACCATCCCAGACATAAGCCTTTGTTTTCCTTCTGTTTCCATAGAAATGCCTCTTACTAGAGTTTGCCTTTGGCCTACGTAGAGGCCTAGTGCTGAGAGCTTAGCTGCAGGGCCACCTCCTGGAAGGAGACACGGCTATTTAACTCAACTGATCTATTTTCAGGACTCAGAGAATGGTTCAAGAAGATATTGGGATAGATGATAAATTTAAATTCATTCCTTTCTGCTTATCCCAATATGTTCCTTCCTTCCTCTGCCTATCTTTTATCTAACAACCTCTAACCCAAAGCTATCAACTTGGCTTTAATGTGAAACTTAAAGTAAAGTTTCAAAGTAGGGACTGAAGGAAACCAAAATATTTCACCCACAAAAATACTGTTTTGACATAGTTCAAGGTGGCTGTCAGGGCCTGCAAACAGAAGTAACCTGCAAACTGTCTTTGGTGGAGAGATTTGCATCTGTGGGGAACCTGCACCCATGCAGCCAGGCTTTCTCAGAGGCCCTCCCTTGCCCTGATCTAGGAAAGATTAACTGAGAGGCTGGCACCTTTAAAGGTCTGAAAGGAACATTGACCATCTATTCTCTGTAAGGGATGCTACCTGTGATGCTTCATCTACACGACAAGACCACTGCCAGGCCTCTGCTTCTGCCCCAGAACCTGTCTTGACAGGGTAACCTCATTCACCACCATACCTGGTTTTGGTTATGCTGTGAGCCCCTATTTTTTTTGTAACCTCAAGATGGTATACAAATCCCAGCTACTCAGGAGGCAGAGGCACAAGACCCTGGGAGGCAGAGGTTGCAGTGAGCTGAGATTGCAGTACTGCACTCCAGCCTGGGTGACAGAGTGATACCCTGTCTAAAAGATAATAATAGTAATAAAAGATGGCATACAAGCTCCATACACCATTAAGAGGTTGGGGTAACCACTCCGTGATTTTCCCTTCATGTATGTTAATACACTTGTATGCCATTTCTTCTGTTAATCTGCCTTTTGTGAGTTGATTTTCAGAGGGCGAAGGAACAACTTTTCTTGGACCCTACAATTAGGTCCCATCCTAATGACCTCATTTAATCTCAGTTACTTTTTTAAAGACCCTATCTTCATAATAACAATAGTGACATTCTGCGATATGGGGACTTAAGATTTCAACATATAAATTTGGAGGGAGGACATAATTTAGCCTATAACACGCTCTGAATCACATTAGATCACGAAGTGGTACCCACTGACCAAAGCCACTCACAGTCCCACTTACATGCAAGGGCTGGTCAGTGAGTAGGTGTCCCATGGCTGGCAGCAGCTTCCGGCAGGCACTCCCCTCTGCGCAGCCAGCCAGCTCTGCCCCAGCAGATATGTGTTCCCTTAAACCTCTTCCTCCTAACTGTCTCAGCTGTCACGTGCAGATTTCCATGGCAGGGGCTTTAACGCCCCAGAGGATGCGTGCAGAATGCTGAATAAAATAAGTCAGCTCACTGCACACATTTCTTTACTTCCATCGTGTGATAAAGACCAGACACAAGTTTCCAGTTTTTTCCATTGCATGCATAGACTTTTTTGAAGGTTTAATTATGCACTAAAGTAGCAATTACTGTCCTGGGTGTCATCATCAAAAAGAAGAGTAAATGGTGTGTCTGAAACAGAGAAACCTAGGAGAGTTCAAGATGCTGAAAAAGACCATCCATTAACTCCACACAATAAGCAGGGTAGGAGTCTTCCAAATGGCCACCATAATCCCAACCCTTATATTCCAGCCCACAAAAATGTCAGCTTTCCCAGAACTCCAACTTTCCAGATGTCAATGAAACCCTAGCCGATGTTGGGATCAGCTATGGAATCTCATGATGTACCACAGTTTAAACACCAGCCGCACAGGCTCAGACACACACACACTTCCATTCTAGCTAATGGTTAATAAATGGAGAACAAGTCTTGACATATTCACAGAGCAAGTTGAAGTGGCTGGGGACAACATCCTCTTTACCCCGAAGCTTAGTTTACTAGATGCCACTGTCTGCTCTGTGAACCTCATGGTCACACGCAAATTGTAACATAGAATGGTCTCGGCAGAAAAAGAGTTCCAACTTAAAAAGATGATTCTCTATCAACATGGGGCATTCACTAATTAATTTCTAGTAGCTGCTTTATCTCAAACTTTAGGACCTTGTTCTAGTGCCTTCTTTCTGGGCAAGATGCTCAGATAATGCAGGGGCCAAGGAAAAGCTCCCCCTTCACCCTCCGAAGGTTTGCTGAAAAATCAACTGACAAAAGGCAGACTAAAGGAGAAAGGCATACCAAGGTATTACCATGCACCCGGGTCACACAAAACGTAAGCATGCAAAGAAATGGCCAGATGGATGATGCTTTTACAGCACCTAGAGGTTACAGAAACAATAAGGGCTTGGATCACAGCAAGACAGGTTATGGGAGGGGGAGAAGAGGAGGCCTGGCCAGCAGAGGTGGCCTTGCAAAACAAAATAAATGAATAGGCCGGGCATGAGGACTCACCCCTGCAATACCAGCACTTTGGGAGGCTGAGGTGAGTGGATCATCTGAGGTCAAGAGTTAGAGACCAGCCTGGACAACATGGTGACACCCTGTCTCTACTAAAAATACAAAAATTAGTTGGGTGTGGTGGTGAGCGGCTGTAATTCCAGCTACTTGGGAAGCTGAGCAGGAGAATTACTTGAACCCAGGAGACAGAGGCTGCAGTGAGCCAAGATCTGGGCGACAGAGTGAAATCCATCTCAAAAATAAATAAAATTTTACAGGTAGCAGCCCTCAGATAGAGGTAAATGACCCTTTTGGACCTTTAAGATGGCAGACTTTCCTAGATCTGGTCAAGTTGAGGGGCACAGAGGAAGCCTGACTGTGTCCATGCAGATTCTCCACAGAGGCTCATCTCCTCACAAGACAGCATTGGAAGGTCACGTCTGTCTGCAGGCTCTCTGAACGGCTGTCTCAAAATATACCAAACAAGTATATCTTGGGGTGAAGTATTTTGATTTCCTTAAAGAGCCAGTAGAACTTTTTCATGTGCCTCACATAGTTTCTGTCCATTTCAGAAGCTAAAGTTTCAAACAAAACTAAGGCATTGTTTGATAAAAACTTGAAAAACATGTGTCTGCACCTTCCCCTGGCTTATAAATGGGTTACAAACAAATATCTGTACACATGGAGATTTTGTTTCTTTTTATGGAACTAGACTCATTGTATGCACATGTCGATGAAAAAACCAAACTGAAAGATATTTGAAGAGGTTTATTCTGAGCCAATATGAGTGACCAAGAGCTGGGTACAATCTCAAGTGGTCCTGAGTACATGTGCCCAAGGCGGTCAGGTTACAGCTTGACATTATACATTTTAGGGAGACATAAGTTATAAGCAAAGACATAAATCAATACATGTAAGGTATACATTGGTTTGGCCAGAGAAGCTGAAAGAACCCTAAGTGCAGTGGAGTGAGGAGGTGGTGTTACAGGTCATAGGTGGATTCAAAGATTTTCTGATTGGCAATCGGTTGAAAGAGTTAAGCTTTGTCTAAAGAAGTAAATGCTTGAGTTAAGATAAAGAGGGTTTGGCTGGGCATGATGTGTCAGGCCTGTAAACCCAGCACTTTGGGAGGCCAATGTGGGTGGATCGCTTGAGCCCAGGAGTTTGAGACAAGCCTGGGCAACATGGCGAAACCCTGTCTCTACTAAGAATAAGAAAATGAGCCAGGCACAGTGGTACATGCCTATAGTCCCAGCTACTCTGAAGGCTAAGGTGGGATGCTCATTTGAGCTCAGGAGACAGGCTGCAGTGAGCTGAGATTGTGCCACTACACTCCAGCCTGGGCAACCGAGTGGACCCTGTCTCAAAAAAAAAAGGTAAGGAGGGTTGTGGAAGCCAAGGTTCTTGTTATGCAAATGAAGCCTCCAGGTAGCAGCCTTAGAGAGAATATAGTAAAGTTTCTTTTCGGATTTCACAGGCATCAGACTCAATTAATCTCTTAGATCTGAGAAAGACCTAGAAAGGGAAGGGAATTATGTACAGATGCAAATTTTCCCCTCAAAAGACAGCTTTACAGGTCCATTTCAAAATATGTCAAGGAAACATATTTTAAGGTAAAAATTTTTTTTGAGACAGTTTTGTTCTTATTGCCCAGGCTGGAGTGCAATGGTGCGGTCTCTGCTCACTGCAACTTCTGTCTCTCGGGTTCAAGGGATCCTTCTTCCTCAGCCTCCCAAGTAGCTGGGATTACAGGTGGCCGCCACCATGCCCTGCTAATTTTTGTATTTTTAGTAGAGAGAGGGTTTCACCATGTTGGCCCTGCTGGTCTCAAACTCCTAACCTCAGGTGATCCGCCCGCCTCGGCCTCCCAAGGTGCTGGGATTACAGGTGTGAGCCACGGCGCCCGGCTGAGGTAAAGTATTTTGATTATCTTCAGGTCTGCCATCTGTCACTTGATGCCATACCAGAGTCAGGTTGAAATTCAGTGTCTTATTGCCAAAATGTCTGTTCTGTCACTTTTAGGATCTCTGTTTTAATGTTAATGCTGATCAGTTCTGCCTCAACTGCAAAACAGAGGGGTTGTCCAAACTTCCTTCCCATCATGGCCTAGATTACACCTTCTCAGGTTTCTCTGGGGTCCCCTTGGCCAAGGGTGGGGGGGTCCACCCAGTTGGTTGAGGGCCCTAGGATTTTATTTTTGGCTTACTCATATTAATTGGCATCAAGCCTTTTTGAACTAACATATTTGACTTAATGTATTTCCTACCAATGGCGAGACCAGCCTCCTTTATCTCATTTCTTCTTGCAGATAGACGTAAAACCAAAGAAAATGACCAAGCAAGTCTCAATCAATTTAAAAGTTTGTTTTAACAAGGTTGACGATCTGCTCTGGAAAATGGAGCAGAATTCCAGGAACATCTGCAGTCCATGCTTTCCCAAAGAGGGTTTGGGGACTTCAGTATTTAAAGGGAAAGAGTGGGCAGTCAGGGAAAGAGGAAAAATTGAGAGGGTCATGTATAACGGTCAAGCAGCTGTATTCTTTTAAGGCTTTGATAAGCTTTCAGTGCACCCACATTTTGCATGTGAGAGGGAGGGGATCGAGGATCAGTCAGTTAAGCTCAGTGAATTTGCGTTTTCACATTAGATAAACATAGAGTAGAGGGAGCAGTCACACATGCATTGTCTCAGGTGAGCAGATGAATGACTTCTAGACCTACCTTTGTTCCCTACCTGTGAAGATAAGCTGCTGATCTATACTGTCAGGGTGAAATTCAACAGAACCATTTTAGGTTAAAGATCTTGAAGTTCACAAGGAATTTTCTTGCAAGTAAATTGTGTGAGAGGCCCCTGGGGAGCCTTTTTTTTTTTTTTTGAGACCGAGTTTCACTCTTGTTGCCCAGGCTAGAGTGTAGTGGCACCATCTCGGCTCACTGCAACCTCCACCTCCCAGGTTCAAGTGATTCTCCTGCCTCAGCCTCTCGAGTAGCTGAGTTTACAGGTGCACACCACCACGTCCAGCCAATTTTTGTATTTTTAGCAGAGACAGGGTTTCCCCATGCTGGCCAGGCTGGTGTCAAACTCCAGACCTGAGGTATTCCCTCCACCTTGACCTCTCAAAGTGCTGGGATTACAGGTGTCAGCCACCGTGCCTGGACCTGGAGAACCTTTTGTGGCCTTTTATCTTTTTTTGTGTGTGTGTGAACAGAGTTTCACTCTTATTGCCCAGGTTGGAGTGTAATGGCATGATCTCAGCTGACTGTAACCTCTGCCTCCTGGGTTCAAGTGATTCTCCTGCCTCAGCCTCCCTAGTAACTGAGATTACAGGCACCCACCACACACCTGGCTAATTTTTTGTATTTTCACTAGAGTTTCACTATGTTGACCAAGCTGGTCTTGAACTCCTGACCTCAGGCGATCCACCCGCTTCAGCCTCCCAAAGTGCTGGAATTACAGGCATGAGCCACCGTGCCTGACTCCACCTTTTATCTTTATAGCTATTTACTTAGGGGCAGAAAACAGTCAGTCTCTGCATGACTCCGTTCCCAAGCTTGACTTTTCCCTTTGGCTTAGTGAGTTTGAGGGTCTCGAGATCCTCTTTTCCTTTCACGGACAGATAGGTGAAAGTTTACATAAATGGAGTCACATCATATAGTTCAAGCTTTGCTGCTGACATGGCCTTCTTTTCCTTGCTTGCTTGCCCCCACCTGTCTCATCTCTGTGTCACCTCCCCCTGCCTCCACCACAGGTGACACCTGGCATGCATCCTTCAGGGCTTTACCATGCCCCTGTAACCATCAGGATCTATGAAATGAGTGACGTAAGGGTATACCAAGGCTTTTCAGTGTTTCTTTTATAAATCTGGGGTTCCAGTATTCACACATCCCCACGCCTTCCTTTCTTCACCCAAACACGCCTTGTGGAAATCCCACCAGGTGAGTTGGTAGGGTTACTGTCACTCAGTGCTTTTAGTGACTGCATAAAACTCCACAAAGTAGACATATCCCGATCGATTCAACCATTCCTCAGCTAATGGGCATTTACTTTGCTTATATCTTTACCAGAGACCAATAGAACAATGCTACCAAATGTTCTTTAGAAAGAGAATTCTTAGAAATTTTATAACACATGCAAATACATATTCATCGGAACAAATAAGGTGGTGATTTCACCAGATTAGGTGGGCATTTTTTTATTTCAGGGCCGTGGCATTTCCCCCCAAGGGTTCTTTCAGGTACTGCAAGCGCTGGGCCCCTGGGGCCATGACACTCCACCCAGCCCTGCGTTTCACACCCTGAAGCCTCACATGCTTTCTTGCTCTCTGTTTTAAACATCTCCTGGTTTACTGAGCTCTAAGCTTCCTCCTTTACTCCTCTGATCCCAAAGATTTGTTTATGAATTCTAACAAAAGCATTTGGTTCCAAAAAGCATCTAGAGCAGTTATTTGAAAAGCAACTGTGGGACTCTGGAAAAGGGTGCATTTTTCACAAACCAGACTCTCCCTTGAGGAAGGGGTAGGGGTTTTGTCCGAATCCTCAGAGGAGGAGGGGACAAAGACAGCATGTAGTGAGGGTGAAATCACTCTTGTTTGAAACTGACCACCCAAGAACAACTAAAGAAACGCACCATTAAAGTTCTGCTCCTTGGTTCCTCTGTTTCTTGGCCATCCCGGGAAGAGGGAAATGGCTTCAGGAGAGCCCTTCTTTCCTCTGGGGGCTGTATTTACCTTAGTGCACAGGCTTCCCCTGCCCATTGTAATGACCTTCAGCTGGAAATCATCACGAGAAACCACAGATCACTTCACAGAGGGGTTTTCCTACATGATTCTATTCCTGGAACAATTAATACCTTTCACTTGGCTCTGGGCCCTTCTCTTTTTAGTCCATCTTCCACATTGCTGATGAGCAGAAACCAGCAAATGTACCCCTCTTATGTCTTCATTGGTTCCTATTTGCTGAGTGAAATTCCTATTGACACCAACATACTCTATCATCTCCGAAAGTAATTTTGTTTCTTTTTTTTTTTTTAATTTTTATTGCATTTTAGGTTTTGGGGTACATGTGCAGAACATGCAAGATAGTTGCATAGGTACACACGTGGCAGTGTGTTTTGCTGCCTTCTGCCCCCTCACCCATATTTGGCATTTCTCCCC
>JAPYYA010005497.1:0-10734 GCA_028533165.1 Leontopithecus rosalia | reverse complement strand
CCAGCAGACTTAGGCGAATGCTATACTGCATATAGGCACATAACACCAACCTACATAAGCACTAAGAAAACTAACACTGAGTTGGTCTAGCGGAATTATCTCCGGCCTGCTCCCTGGGTTACAGCCACAAATTCCCTTCCTTCCTAGTTTGTCTGCTTCTCCTTATTGGGCCTTGAGAAAACGCAGCTTGGATTTGGGAACAAACCTAGGAGGTGGAGGTTGAGGTTGCGATGAGCTGAGATTGTCACCCAGGCTGGAGTGCAGTGGTACAGAGTGAGACTCAGCCTTTAAAAAAAACAAAAAAATAGAAGCTTTGTATCTGTGTGCTTTCTGAGGGTTGGGAGGACAGTAAAGCTAATGGAATTATCTGGAATGATGAAGAAAAAAAATAAAATATCTTGCCATTTGGGAGGATAATTTTAAAAATTCAACATAATTTGTAAATGTACATATATGTTCTAAATAAATTTGTAGGCCGGGTGCGGTGGCTCACGCCTGTAATCCCAGCACTTTGGGAGGCTGAGGCAGGTGGGTCACCTGAGGTCAGGAGTTCAAGACCAGCCTGGACAACATGGTGAAACCCCGTCTCTACTAAAAATACAAAAATTAGCCAGGCATGGTGGCGGGCACTTGTAATCCCAGCTACTCAGGAGGCTGAGGCAGGAGAATTACTTGAACCTGGGAGGCAGAGGTTCCAACAAGCCAAGATCACACCACTGTACTCCATCCTGGGTGACAGAGTGAGACTCCATCTCAAATAAATAAATAAATAAATAAATTTGTAAATGTATGTCTAATAACAGTTCAATTTTATAAATTGGCCTTGAGATACAAACAAAAGATAAATTGTACCCAAGCAAGTGTGATCTGCCTCTGTCTAGAAAGTGCCTCTCCCTAAATTTTTTTTTTTTTTTGAAACAGTGCCTCACTGACTCTGTCGCCCAGGCTGGAGTGCAGTAGTGTAAGCTCACTATAACCTCTGCCTCCCAGGTTCAAGAGATTCTCCTGCCACAGCTTCCTAAGTAGCTGGGATTACAGGCATGTGCCACCATGCCCAGCTAAGTTTTGCATTTTTGGTAGAGATGGGGTTTCATCATGTTGGCCAGCCTGGTCTTGAACTCACGGCCTCAAGTGATCTAACCCACTTCGGCTTCACAAAGTGCTGGGATTACAGGCCTGAGCCACCGCTCCTGGCCTCTCTCTAGACTTTTGAAGGAAGTTTGCAGCTTTGGGTTTTCAGGAGCTTCAGCTTCTCTCTACCAAACCACCCTACCAACAATCCACGGCACTGTGTCTGTGTAAATTTGTGTTTCCTTCTTTCAGTTCCTTATCTGCAGTTTGTACTTGTTGTTCCCTCAGCAACCAGGCAAACTTTTAAGCACAGGTCACTCCGTCACACCTAAAAATCTGACAACAGACACTATAGAAGACCAGTTGGCTACAAATGGGAATGCTCACTCCCTGCAAAACCCAAAAATCTTCAGCCAACTAAGGGTGTGGTGCCATCTACTGATAATTTATCTTAACATCAGCCAAGTGTCTCTGAGCTAAATAGGGTGTACAGCAAAGAGACAATAAAGTTTGCAAAAGGGGGTTATAAATCTAAACATACGTTTTTCTAAAATCAGTCAAGCAAGCAAGATCCTTAACGAGGTACAGCTGGACCTTTCCAAATGTCATTCAAAACTTGCCTATTCATATAGGATCATATGCAAACAATATGATTAAGTTAGCAGAGGAAATAAAGTCATACAGTTATTGTGCAGAGAAAGAACTAGGAGGTACACAATGTCTAACTACACAATGTCTCGTTAAACTACAAAGCTTGAGCTTAGCGATCTTGTTGCAAATGTCAGAGGCAAAGATAGATGTTTATAAAATCAGTGTAATTAGACTTCCTCTTTTCCCTTAACTCAACAGCCTCCAGGAGAGGAGAAACCCGTATAAGCTCAAGCTCAAGATGGCGAAGGTCCTGTCAAAGATCCCTTGCAGGAGCGATCCCCACACCCTGGCACCGCTGTATTTGCAGCAATAGGTAAGTGAAATTTAAGATTTTAGGACAAATGTGTGCAGGATGCTGGTGAGTGGCTGGGACCGGAACAAAGAGGGTACCTCAAGTACAAGGTGCTCTTTGATCAGGCCAACGACCACTACTGGTTGCAGGGTTGTTTCCCTCCCAGTCAGCCCTGACAACTAAAAGGACATCATTTCTGCCAGTGCTCCAAGCCACCCTTCAGCTCTTTTGGTTAAACCAACATGTATTGCTCTAGGACAGGCATGGTGGTGCATGCCTATTATCTCTGCACTTTGGGAAGCAGAGGTGGGAGGATTGCTTGAGCCTAGGAGTTAGAGGCCAGCCTGGGTAACATAGTGAAACCTCATCTCTACAAAAAAAAAAAATACAAAAATTAGCTGAGCATGGTGGAGCACACCTGTCATCCCAGCTACTCAGGGTGCTGAGGTGAGAGGTTCACTTGGGCCTAGGCAGATGAGGCGGCAGTGAGCCGTGATCATGCCATCGCATTCCAGCCTGAGTGACAGAGGGAGACCCTGTCTCAAAAAATATAATAAAAAAGTCAACAACAAAAACCATTTATGGCTCTGGCATTTTCCACATTTGCTGAAGCACGTTACCCCGTGCATACTGAGAAGACAAAAACCTTGTCTATGGTGCATGATGACCGTCCGAAGAAAGGATCTCCAGCTAGCTCCATTATCGAAACTATCAAGAACCTGCTAGGGAGCCAGGTGCTGTGGCTCACGCCTATAATCCCAGCACTTTGGGAGGCCAAGGTGGGGGGATCACTTGAGGTCAGGCATTCGCGACCAGCCTACCCAACATGGTGAAATCCCCTCTCTACTAAAAAATAAATACAAAAATTAGCCCTGCATGGTGGTGTGTGCCTATAGTCCCAGCTACTTGGGAGGCTGAGGCAGGAGAATTGCTTGAACCCAGGAGGTGGAGGTTGCAGTGAGCTGAGTTCGCACCACTGCATTCCAGCCTGGGTGACAGAGAGAGACCCTCCATCTAAAATAATAATAATAATAATCTATTAGGCGGAGATACTGTGGGAGAAACAAAAATGAGTAAGACATGGGTCCTACCTTCATGGAGTTTTAATATGAATCTGAGTAGTTTCAAAATATGTCTAATGACACTCAAAATAAGCCTTATGTTACAAAATGAATTCTGTAAAAGTGCAGAGCACCATAGAGGCTCTAAAGTCAAACTATTCCACCACTTACTAGCTCTGTGAGCTTGATTAAGTGCCTTAAGCTCTCTGTGCTTCAGTGAATTTGTAAGACGAGAGAACAAGGCTGGGTGCAGTGGCCCACACCTGTAATTCCAGCACTTTGGGAGGCCACGGTAGGTGTATTGCCTGAGCTTCCGAGTTTGAGACCAGCCTGGGCAACATGGCAAAACCCCATCTCTATTAAGAATACGAAACAAAATAAAATTAAAAAATGAGAGAACAAGAAGTACCTACTTCATAGGTTGTGGTGAGGATTAAATGAGTCAATGTCTATACGCTTCTTAAAGCAAGGCCTGGAACATAGAAAACTTTCTATCAATATTAATAATTATTATTATTATTTAAACTACCAACAAATATTGTGTCTCTGCACGAGTCAAAACAACCAAGATTTTTATAAACTGGGCTCATCTCTTGGTTATTTCGGGAGTTGGAATATGTTCCTGCACAGAAACATTGTAATAGATGACACTTGGTTTCCAGGCTCTCAAACAAAAGGCTCTCTAAGCCATGCTATCACTTGAGACTGGCATGTTTTCAGTTTAAGGACAAATTGAAGACCATTCTGTTGTAATAACCAAAAATAAAACGGCACACTGATAAAAAGAGAACCAGCAGCGTTTTATTTACCTTGAAAGTTGGTAATTTAAGAAAAACAGGGTAGCTTTTACCAGGAGGAAGAGGAATGTAACGATTTGTGACAAGATGAAAAGAAACATCTGGGTACTTGAAAGATTTTAGAGGTTGAGTCTCAAGTATTTTTCAGAAAGTCTTATTTCACCCTGGGACTTACATGGCTTGTTTTCCCCCAGCCATTGCTAGAAGTGATTTTGCACCACAGTATTAAAAGCAACAGAAGAGGACAAAAGGAAGATGTGTATACAGGAGGGAGAAATAAATTATCTGCAATGGAATTAACTCAGCTTTAAGAGATAAGGGCAGGATGGAGACTCTTCAAGAAGAAATATGAAATATTCGCAGCAGCCCCGACCTCTATACCTTCAATGATTGTGTTACCAGAAAAAGGTCTCCAGCCAGACCCCAAGAGAGGGTTCTTGGGTCTAGAGCAGGAGGGACTTCAAAATGAGTCACAGAATGCAGTGAAAGAAGCAACATTATCAGAAACTACTCTATTAGAGTAGGGCAGCCTCAGAAAGCAAGAGGAGGAATGCCTCGGCTTTGTTGTTTGTTTTCTTTCTATAGAGATCTCATCTATGCACAGGCTAAGCTAAGCTGTGTCCGTGTGCGGGTGAGCAGACAGCATGACAGAATGTATGACTCTATTGATTTAAAGAGAACTGGCCTTGACATTCTAGTGTGTGGAGACATCAAAGCATAACTATTATCTTGAAAACAGAGATTGTTATGGGTATGGACATCTGGACTCTCAGCTGTTGTAGGAGTGTGTCCTTGCAGGTATCTTCAGGCTGTCTCCTCCACTGCAAGCAGCCCATGACTGTGGGTCGTGACTGGCAAAGAATGTGCTTTACTAGTTCTCAAGATGGAGCTGAGCTTAAAATGGCACTACGCTTGCCCTCCTACGCTCCTGCTTCCCTAACATTCCCCCTGCTACTTATGAGGGAACCCTTAATCTTTTTGTTTTGTTCTATTTGTGTTTTTGAGACAGGGTCTTGCTCTGCCACCCAGGTTAGAGTGCGGTGGTGCGATCTCGGCTCACTGCAACCTCTGCCTCCTACGCTCAAGTGATTCTCGTGCCTCAGCCCCCCAGGTAACTGGGATTACAGGTGCACCAGCTAAGAGAACACTTAATTTTAAGAGGAGAGAAGGGCAAAGGTCATTCTTCTGTAACTTCTTCCTGCTGATAGTGAGCATCGCTTGCTGGGACCAGTCCTTTCCTGCAAGCATGCAGTGAGCGTCCTCAGGGAGCCAGGTGGTTCCTTGCCTGAGCAATGTCCCAACAGTTTCTATAAAGGTAAAATATGAAATTAGTAAATAGATGGGCAAGTAAGTCACTGAGCTATTTTATCTTGTAACCCCACACAAGTACAACAGAAGTAAAAAGCCCAGCAACTTACAATAATAAGTATTTCCAAGTACTGGTTAGCTAACGAAACCAGGCCATTATGAGGTCTTGAGACACAGTCAATGCCCTAATGTGAGTTTCCAAGGAACTCATAGCCTGGGATACATTATGGGAATATGCAGGAATATAAACACAGCATTCAGTTTTGATCAAGGCAAAAGTTCCTCTTTGGGCTGCAGTTAAAATGTCTAAAGACATACAGTTTTTGGTTTTGTTTTGTTTTGTTTTGTTTTCCCGAGATGGAGCCTTGCTCTGTCTCCTAGGCTGGAGTGCAGTGGCACAGTCTCGGCTCACTGCAACCTCCACCTCCTGGGTTTAAGCAAGTCTCCTGCCTCAGCCTCCAGAGTCGCTGGGACTACAGGTGCATGCCACCACACCTGGCTAATTTTCGTATTTTTAGTAGAGATGAGGTTTCTCCATGTTGATCAGGCCGGTCTTGAACTCCCGACCTCAGGTGATCTGCCTGTCTTGGCCTCTCAAAGTGCTGGGATTACAGGCATGAGCCATCGTGCCCAGCTAGCCATACGGTTTTTTAGAGCCATTTTTCTTATTTGGTAAGTCTCTTCTGTCAGAAGGGTGACAGCCTGATGAGTATTATTAAAAGCTACAGTGGGCTGGTTCTGGTGGCTCACATTTATAATCCCAGCACTTTGGGAGGCTGAGGTAGGTGGATTATTTGAGTTCAGGAGTTCGAGCCCAACCTGGCCTGATCAACATGGTGAAAAACCATCTCTACCAAAAAGAAAAAAAATTGGCCAGTCATGGTGGTGCACACCTGTTGTCCCAGTGACTCAGGAGGCTGAGGCTAACCTGAGAGGTGGAGTTTGCTGTGAGCCAAGATGGTACCAGGCACCAGTGCTTTTCAACCTGGGTGACGGAGTGGGACTCCCTTTCAAAAACAAATAAATAAAAGCTTGGCCAGGGCTTTTGCTTGTTTTTTGGTTTTTTGTTTGTTTGTTTGTTTTTGTTTTTGCTTGGAGATGGAGTCTCGCTCTGTCACCTAGGCTGGAGTGCAGTGGCGTGATCTTGGCTCTCTGCAACCTCTGGCTCCCGAATTCAAACCATTCTCCTGCCTCAGCCTCCCAAGTAGCTGGGACTACAGGCACACACCACCACACCCGGCTAATTTTTTTTGTATGTTTAGTAGAAACAGGGTTTCACTGTGTTAGCTAGGATGGTCTCGATCTCCTGACCTCATGATCCGCCTGCTTCGGCCTCCCAAAGCGCTGGGATTACAGGCATGAGCCACTGCACCTTGCGCCGGCGCTTCCACTTGTAATTGAACATCTGTAGCCACTGCCTGGGGAGAGAAGACAGCCATAGAATAAAACCACCAAGAAGCGCACTTTTTCTGTCTGTGACAGGCCGCCACTGTTCCCACTTGGAGAGGAGGGAATCTGGATGTGTGAGGATACCTGGGAGATAAGGACAGCCCCAAGTGTATCGTTCAGTCCAACTGTAAGGTGGATACGGCCAACTGTGAGACTCACGTGCCCATAACCATCCCCAAGGCGTGGAATGAGCACACAGTCCACATCTGATCAGTTAAGGGGAGGGCTTGCCTGCGTCGTTTGGGTGGCAGCCATCCCGTGTTCTGTATTTCAGCCTGAAGGCGGCTGTTTCCATGCCTCTCGAGGCATCAGTGTACTTTGCCAGCCACTTGAATTTGGGTACCTGTTAACCAGCTAAGCTCATTATATATGGTATAGCCTAAAGTAGGGCTGTTAATCAGTTGTTTGTGGATTAACTGAAAAAGGCATTTCTTAGTTTCAGAATAGAAAGAAAAGGAACAATGACTGGTGTCTTTTTGGTACATTGGAAAGTAGAAATGGCTCCAAAGGCTTAAATCAGCCTTCTGAACATGCCAAAGTAAGCCTACGGTTGATGAAGAGGAAACTCACGGCTTGCCCAATGATTTGTCTGGTTTTGCAAGGGGAGAGTTTGTGCCCCATCTGCAAGCAAATTAATTTCAACTCTATAGTAAAACAAGCCGAATATTAAGACCAGTAACTTCATTTTGTGAGTGGTACCCATTCACTAGATGGCTTTTTCTTGAAGAGAAGCTGTTTTTTGTTTTTGTTTTTAGATGGAGTCTCACTCTTGTTGTCCAGGCTGGAGTATAGTACTTGATCTTGGCTCATGCAACCTCTGCCTCCCAGGTTCAAGTGATTCTCCTGCCTCAGCCTCCCAAGTAGCTGGGATTACAGGTGCGTGCCACCACACCGGCTAATTTTTGTAGTTTTAGCAGAGACAGTGTTTAGCTATGTTGGCCAGGCTGGTCTCTAAGTCCTGACCTCAGGTGATCCGCCCGCCTCAGCCTCCCAAAGTGCTGGGATTGCAGGCGTGAGCCACCGCACCCAGTCTGAAGAGAAGCTGTTGATCCTCTATTGGCTCACAGGAGTATTCTAGAACAGCAGTCCCTGTGTGAGATGCCTGTGGGATGTAGCTCCATGAGAGATAGGTTTAATTCTGGGTAAGTGTACCCAACTGCATATTCATATTCACAAAGTGCCTTTTGTACCTGTCCCAAATTAATCAAACATATTTGCACTGGGTGCAGTGGCTCATGCCTGTAATCCCAGCACTTTGGGAGGCCGAGGCGGGTGGATCACAAGGTCAGGATATCAAGACCATCCTGGCTAACATGGTGAAACCCCATCTCTACTGAAATACAAAAAACTAGCTGGGCGTGGTAGCACACGCCTGTAGTCCCAGCCACTCAGGAGGCTGAGGAGGGGAATCACTTGAACCCAGGAGGTGGAGGTTGCAGCAAGCTGAGATTGTGCCACTGCATTCCAGCCTGGCGACAGAGCAAGACTCTGTCTCAAATTTTTTAAAAATGTTATATATATATATATATATATATATATATATATATATATATATATATATAAATTTGCAATTGGTGGCTCTTTTTACCTATTAGAAAATCTGCAGTCAAGAAGGCCTCCTGCTGGACACAGTAACTCATGCTTATAATCCTAGCACTCTGGGAGGCTGAGGCGGTTGGATCACCTGAGGTCAGGAGTTCAAACTAGCCTAGCCAACATAGTGAAACCCCATCTCTACTAAAAGTACAAAAATTAGCTGGGCATGGTGACGCAGGCCTGTAGTCCCAGCTGCTTGAGAAGCTGAGGCAGAAGAATCACTTGAACCTGGGAGGCAGAGGTTGCAGTGAGCCATGATTGCACCACTGCACTCCAGCCTGGGTGACAGAGTGAGACTCCATCTCAAAAACAAAAACAGGCCTACCATACATTAATTGGAAGGGACTTAGCTGTAAATCTGTCTTTGGGTTGGCTCAAACCAGCAATAAGGCTATAGTACAGGGAAAGCCATACCTGTGACTGTGACATTACATGACATAGTCCTTTTTACAGTTTTTATCTTTTTTTCTTCTCTTTCCTTTTTACAGTTTGATTAGCTCTCTGTACTTTGCCAGAGGATTGGGGTGTCCATGCAGAATGAAAACAATATTGAATTATTGGAGCTAAAGATGTGTAATGGGTTATGACTGCAGTAAAGGAAGGGCTATCGTCACTTTGGAGACACTCAGACAACCTAAACCTAGGATGATTTCCCTTTTTTTTTTTTTTTTTTTGGAGGGCAATGGCACAATCTCAGCTCACTGCAACCTCCGCTTCTTGGTTCAAGTGATTCTCCTGCCTAAGCCTCCCAAGTAGCTGGGACTGCAGGTGCGTGCCACCGTGCCTGGCTAATTTTTGTACTTTTGGTATAGATGACATTTCATCATATTAGCCAGGCTGGTCTTAAACTCCTAACCTAAAGTAATCCTCCTGCTTCAGCCTCCCAAAGGGTTGGGATTACAGGCATGAGCCACTGTGCCCAGCCAGGGTGATTTCTTTGGAGACCTCTTGAGCCTTTTCAGACCCAGCTGGAAAAGCCTCAGTCCCAACCAGTAAAAGTACCACCAAATACTAACAACTATTTGAAGCCCTGACAGGAAGGCATTGAGAAAAATCTAGTTGCCAGTCTTCACCAGGACAAGTTCCTCTATATTGGACAGGTTTGACTAGAGGTGAGGTCAAAGATTGATTACCTGGATTATTTCAGGTACAAATCTCATAAGCCCGAGTCACTTGTTTGTCTTAATAAGACTTTTGCCTATAAATAGGCGAGACATCAATAGACACAAAGCATCTCTCCCCAGGTGAGTAGAATCATGCAAGTATTTGACTGTTGTCCATGGATTTGCACCTGGTATGAACAACCTATCATCATTAACTCACCTGCTGGAAGGATTGTGAGCCAAACCATGCTTTCAGCCCATTCTTCCTTCCCCTTCTCCCTGTCCTCCCCCCATCTCCCTCCTTTTCTTTTTCTCTCCTTCCCCTCCCCTCCCTCTCCTTCTTCTCCTTCTCCTTCTCTCTTTTTTCTTCTTCGTTCTTTGGAGTTTCACTCCTGTCGCCCAGGCTGGAATGCAGTTGTATGATCTCGGCTCACTGCACCCTCCACCTCCCAGGTTCAAGCAATTCTCCTGCCTCAGCCTCCTGAGTAGCTGGGAGTATAGGCATGTGCCAGCACCCCTGGGTAATTTTGTATTCTTGTTCTTCTTTAGCATGTTCCAGTTCTGCTATTACTGGGGCAGTGGGCATCAACCTGCCTATAGGTTCTGCTGGTTCCTTTAATGGAGCAGCCTTGGCTGCTGCACCTGCAAAAGGATTTCTTTTTGTTGTATTAGAGTTCCCCTTTTGATGCCCCCTGCAATGAATTACAGCTACTTCTCCTGATAGAAGAATAGCATCTAGTAGGCTTGGTTTGACTAAATATGCTTTATGGGAGAGTCCTTGGTATTCAGAAGCCCTTGTTCCTTTCAGATAGCAGCACATGGAGCACTAAAAATACATATTTTTAGTCAATGTACATTTTCATCTCTAAATCCTTCCATAATTGCAGGGTCCTGGTGAGGGCCACTAGTTCTGCCTTTTGAGACAAAGTAGAAGTTTTTTTTTAATTTTTGATTTTTTATTGCGTTTTAGGTTTTGGGGTACATGTGCAGAACATGTAAGATAGTTGCATAGGTACACATGTGGCAGTGTGTTTTGCTGCCTTCTGACCCTTCACCCACATTTGGCATTTCTCCCCATGCTATCCCTCCCCTGCTCCCCCCCCCGCTGTCCCTCCCCTATTTCCCCCAATAGACCCCAGTGTGAGGTACTCCCTTCCCTGTGTCCATGTGTTCTCATTTTTCATCACCTGCCTATGAGTGAGTATATACAGTGTTTCCTTTTCTGTTCTTGTGTCAGTTTGCTGAGAATGATGTTCTCCGGATTCATCCATGTCCCTACAAAGGACACGAACTCATCGTTTTTTATTGCTGCATAATATTCCATGGTGTATATGTGCCACATTTTCCCAGTCCAGTCTATCATCGATGGGCATTTGGGTTGGTTCCAGGTCTTTGCTATTTTAAAC
>JAPYYA010005496.1:0-10734 GCA_028533165.1 Leontopithecus rosalia | reverse complement strand
GCAATTCTCCCGCCTCAGCCTCCCGAGTAGCTGGGATTACAGGCACGCGCCACCGGGCCCAGCTAATTTTTTTATCTTTAGTAGAGACGGGGTTTCACTATGTTGACCAGGATGGTCTCGATCTGTTGACCTCGTGATCCACCCGCCTCGGCCTCCCAAAGTGCTGGGATTACAGGCTTGAGCCACCGCGCCCGGCCTGAAATGAGGTTTTTATTCCCCCTGCACCCACCATTTGGAATGCGGTCCAGTCCCTCGGACAGCACTCCTCTGCAGCAGACTGTATCTGTTGGAGCAGCTTCCCTTTCTTCCCATCGTCGTGTTGTTGAGGCATTTGTAAAGGTCACCAAGAGCAAGAAAGCTCAAATTTGCTCTCTCTCAGAGACAGAGCATTTCCCAGCCCTTCCCTGGAGGTCTTGGCAAATACGCATCCTGTTCACTATAGTCTCTCTGGTCCTGCCCTCTTCTCTGCTGGGGAGGAAGAACCATCCAGCTCCTTCTAGCAGCAGGCGGCCTCCAGCAAGCGTGGCCTTGACAGTCCTGTCCAACAGGTTCCCCTGCTTTATTTTTCTCTTGCATCTGTGGTGCCAAGAGGCGAGGAATACTTAAGATATTTTCCACTCCCAGCCTTCCTGGATACTAAGCATTCTGACTACCAGATTCTGGGCTGTGGCAACAGTCGCTTTTCCAGGACGAAGGGCCCTCCCATCATCCATACCACTGCCATTGGCAGCTGTCTCCTCTCCCGCGGAGCCGGCAAGTGTTGGTCGAATTCCATTGACCTCAGCATTCCTAGAGTGGCCGGAATTGGCTTGAACATCCAACCTTTGAGGGAACGGAGCAAAGTGAACCGGCCAGTGCACTGCCCCTATAGGACCATGTGAGTGATTCGAGCTTGAGGGAGTAAGAAATCGAAATGGGTTCCAATCTGACCATCCAGGCCGGACACCTGCCTCTGGCCGTGACACAAACGGCCATTCTGTGGGAGAACATTGTTGCTTTACCCTGTCAGCCTCACACTTTTAGGGTAGTGCCACACAGCATTCCCGGCTTTCCTTAACAATGCCTTATTTATCTGGCCTGTCTCCAACGTCTGTGTTTTGTGCTTCTATCATCAATCATAGTATTTTCATATTAAATAATCTAATAGAAAAACCGCTAATAGCCAGGAATCAAGGGTTCAAGCTTCAGCTCTGCTGTAAAGTGATGTATGGCCCTGGGCAATGCACTGACCTTCTCTGGACCCAATTTCCTTCATCCAAGACATAGGGGTGCTGGATTTGATTATGACTGTGCTCTAAAATTCCGTAAATCTTCCTTAAACTACTACTTACTAGTCTAATGAATAGCAAAGAGTATTTAAAATGCTATTGTAAGATACTGTAATATTTTCCCCATAAGTGTCCCTAAGTTATTTTGGTCAAACTTTGAGGAATTCCACTTTCCTAGTCTTGTAGGTTCAGCGTACCTGCCACCTGTGCTTCTCATGGCTGATTCATCTTCCTCGTGCTCCCACTTTTCCTTTGACATTACCAATTGCAGATCCGCTGTCTTTTCTTCTCTTTATAAACCTACTTTTATTTATAAGTCTCAACATGCACTTGATTATTTTCGTTACCCATCTCTAAAGAGACCCTGGCTCTGAAAATAGTCATAGGTACTCAAGGCAGGACAGTGGTGTTTTCTGTGTTTCCCGATGCACCGCACAGTTTGGTGGCTTTGTGATGGCTGCAGCAGGCCGAGCTGGTGCCCTTTGGGAGCTGCTCCCAGTGTCTCCCAAGGTGACTTCCTGTGTTATAAATGGGAGCTCAGAGTCCCTCATCTTAAAAGTACATTTGAAATGTTTTCCAGCTGGGCACAGTGGCTCACACCTGTAATCCCAGCACTCTGTGAGCCCCTCCAGGGCAGGCCGTGCTTTCTTCCCCATTTCTTCACCAGCTAAAACATTAGCTGGGTGTGGTGGTGTGTGCCTGTGGTCCCAGCTACTCAGGAGGCTGAGGAGGGAAGGTTGCTTGAGTCCAGGAGGTGGAGGTGTCAGTAAGCCCAGATGATGCCACTGCCACTGCACTCCAGCCTGGGTGACAAAAGGAGACCCTAACTCAAAAAAAGAAAAAAAAAGTTGCGTGTTTTCTTGTGGACAGCGGGCAGTGACGGAGGAATTGTTTAAGCAGAGGAACATCATTATCATTATCATAATTTACCTTAGAAAAGTCACTTGGAGTTTCCTAACACTAAGGCCCAGGGTTGGAGTAGAGTGAGCAGGAGAAGGTGGCCTCGGAAATGAAGGGACATGATAGGGATCAGAGACACAGGTTAAAGAGGCAGGATCCCTAGGACTGGAGGGTTTGCTTGTTGTGGGCAGTGAGGGAAAGGGAGGAATCAATGATGACACTCAGGTTTCTGGGCCAGGCAACTGAGCGAGAGGGCGCCCCCAGAGGAGGTTTTAATGATGAGGACAAAGGTGATTCTCACAGCCACCTCCCGGTCATGCCAAGCTTCCAAGCCCTGGTGGATGCAGAAGGAGCCGGGTCCTGTGTTTGCTTGGCTCACTCATCTGTGAGTGAGGACTGCTGGGTTGCTCCCCCTTGGCCATCATTTTAACATCTGACAATCATCTGACCTGTCATTTTAACATTAGGACAATTACTCCTCAATAATTGGTAAAGAACCAGGCATGGTGGTTCACACTATAATTCTAGCACTTTGGGAGGCTGAGGCAGGAGAATTATTTAAGGCCACAAGTTCAGGACCATCCAGAGCAACATAGCTATACTCTGTCTCTATGAAAAACAAAATAAAATTAGCTGGAGTTGATGGTGTGCACCTGTGGTCCTAGACACCTGGGAGGCTGAGGCGTGAGGATAGCTTGAGCCTGGGAGGTCAAGACTGCAGTGAGCTATGATCACATCATTTTACTCCAGCCTGGGCAACAGAATAAGACCCTGTCTCTAAAAAAAAAAAAAAGATGAAGAACTCACTTTTTATTTTTTATTTCCCAAAAAGACCCTTGAAGTCGCTCCCATTGTCATTTGCTGCCTTTGGAGCACATCTTTCTGATACTGTTGGTTTTAAAGACAAAGGCCAGAATAGGAAAGAGACACACATGGAAGGTGTCAGACTTGGCTTCGCAGCCAGATCGACAGGGGTTTGGATCACTAGCTGGTAAGTTTAGACAATCTTAATTTCCTCACCTGTAAAATACGGAAAATAACACCCACTCCGAAGACTTGATGTAAGAATTATAATGTGGTAAAGCATTTATGATCCTAGCAGATGGTGAATGCCCAATAAGTATTAGTTTCTGCCCCGCCTGGCCCCACCGTAGACTCTTGCAGCCTGAGCGTCACTGTCTGCTAACTCTAATAAAGAAAACATGAGCTTGGTCTTTACCATCTTGGTCTCCCTGTTGCTTTTGTTTGTTTTTGTTTTATTTAATCTTTCAGACAACGGAGAGAAGGGAAGAGGAAAGAGAAAGGGCGAGAAGGGAGGATGCAGAACGGATACAAACTAAATTTAGGAACTTTCCTAAGTGAAAATGTTGCCTGAAAGAGTACCTTCAGGTGTCCTGCCTCAGTTCTTTCTCCAAGAAAAATACTAACCTATGCGACAATAGTGTGTGTCTACAGTAGCGCATTTAAGATTAAGAATACCTCGAGCTGGACGGATCACTTGAGGTCAGGAGTTCAAGACAAGCCTGGCCAATACGGTGAAACCCCATCTCTACTAAAAATACAAAAATTAGCTGGGTGTGGTGGCACGCGCCTGTAGTCCCAGCTACTCAGGAGGCTGAGGCAGGAGAATCGCTTGAACCCGGGAGGCAACGGTTGTGGTGAGCCGAGATTGAGCCATTGCATTGGTGACAGAGCTAGACTTCATTTCAAAAAAAAAAAAAACAAAACAAAAACACAAACTAAGGATAGCTACATGGAGCTGGCATATCAGGCTGGTGAGTAAGACAGCAGCTTCCTGGCCTACCAAGACTGAGTCCTTTTTCCCCTGAGCACTAGCCTTGGGTAACTGAGGTCTGACAGAGGCACACTTCTAGAGCGGAGCCTCAGTCGAGGTTTACTCTTTTCATCACGATGGCAGATGTGTTGTGTCCCATCCACTGGTTTTGCCCCCGTGGGAGACCCAGTCTCCACCCTTGAATCTCGTAGTCCTAAGCTATGATGGGTTTGCCATCTGAATTTAGAAAAATGCCGGGACTCTGCCTTGGGTCCTCTCCAAATCTTTCAGCTTTTGGAGATAAGCATTCTTTCTTATTACTCCTTCTAGACACAGATAAGATCTAATCCTTGGTTTCGTGGTTAGCGCTTGCAGACTCCCGCAGGCCACCTTTCTGAGATGTTGGGTAGCTTCGGGAACGTTTTTGGCGCTGGCCTCAGCTCTCCAGCCTTCGCTTCTCCCCTTCCTGGCATTCTCTTTTTCTACTGCTCCAGCAGATCCTCTTCTAATCTCATCTGTGATCTGTGGGGGCTTTTTTTCCCATCAAAAAATCCCTTAGAAAAGATCCGAAGTTCAGTTCTAGCCACTGAAGAATGTATAGCTACATGCAAGTGTTTTTTGAATCTTCTAATTGTCTTTAACAAACATATAGTTCTTGAAAACAACTTGTTATCATATAATACTTAGGTCAGGACATAGTTTCTATCTGCAAGTTTACATTTATTTCTTAAGGTTAAAGAAAAAAAATCACACACACAAGAGACTAATATACCTCTTTAAAAAGCTGGGCAGGAAACCATAGAGATAGTCTCACAAAAATCCATTCTTCTGCTTGGGATGAGATTATTGATTTCCTTAGTTACTACTTCTCCCTGAAGTGTTGAAATAAGTGCCTTTTGATGCTTGGACGTGAGAAAAACGTGTTCCCTGAAGCCACTTGGCACATATAAATCCCAGGAACTAGGTACTTTAGGCTCTGTGTTTGCTAAGCATGAGAGAATGTCAGGGAGGGGAGGAGAGAGAAAAAGGAGCGAGGGAAGGAGGGAAAGTGGCAGTACTTGGTGCCAGAGGAACCATAGCACCACATAAGAGTGACCAACATAGACGGAGTCAGTCCTCACTGAGGCCTGGCTCTCTCTCCCTGAGTTCTACCAGCTTCACCCAGGGCGTCTACATCTCCCACACTGCTCCCGTGAAACTCAGGGAGTTTCATGCAAATCTAAACAGGTTTCATCCAAATGTAAAACCTAAAGCTGAGGACAGTGGCTCTCCTGTAGTTCCAGCTATTCAGGAGCCTGCGGCAGGAGCCTGGGCAGCATAGTGACACCCCATCTCTAAAACTAAAATAAACAAACAAATATATATTTTTTAAAAACCTAGACTGAATTCATTGATTTTAGTGAATATACATGTTGTTATCAAAGTGAATATTCTACACCATCTCTAAAATTAAGATAAACAAATGAACAAACAAATATATAAATAAAACATACACTGAATTCATTGAATGTAACGAATATACAGTTTGCTGTCACAGTGAATATTCTACACAAAGCAATACATTTTGGAGGAGTTTATGAACTTTTATGATTTCTGGTTATATGTAGAAAATAACATGCTTTAACTTTAAAAAGCATCTTTATTGTCACACAATAAACATTTAAAAGGACAGACTGGGTTTTAGCAGGAGAGGAGGGGGAAGGACATTAATAGGCCAGAGAAACAGCATGACCAGAATCTCGAAGGTGGGAAGGTACAAGGTCCAGTTTGATTAGAAATCAGGAGGGCAGCAGGAGAGAAAGCAAAAGAGCAACTGCCAGATTAGGGAGGGCCCTGAGCGCCAGAAGAGGATTTTGTAGTTAATTTGGAAGAAAACAATGTAATTAAATAAAAAAGTTTTTAAGCAGTGGAGTTGTATGCATTAGGAAAATTATAATAACATGCAACATCTGTTGATCATTTACAGCATTCTAAGCGATTTACACAGGCTGAGCTCTTTAGGTATATGAGCTCATTGAAACTCACAACTCCCTTGCAGAGGTGATATCATCCACTTTACGAAGCAGCTGAGGCTCAGAGAGGTTCGTTCACTTTGCCCAAGGTGACACAGCTAGTAAGCACCAGGACTGGGATTTTAACCTTAGAGGTGTCCGGTTCCAAAGCCTCCAGTCTTAACTACAAAACAATAAATGCCAGAACAAAAGAAACAAAAATAAGAATTCAAAAAGTCTTGTAACATAAATGTTACAGAAATTGGTGTGAGGGGAGAGTAAGAAAGGGGAGTCAAAAACAACTGATGAAATTTGAGCCAGTGTGGGAATCCTGCAGGTAGGGAATTCGGAAAGAGGTAAGGTTTAGAGGGCAGACTGGAGAGTTTGCAAAACTGGCAAATGGTAGGGAATAGGAGTCTGAAGTCCAGGAGACAGCCCGGGGCTGGAATGGAAACCAAGGGTCATTTACATAATGACGGTTCTCAAAACACCTCTAAGGAGAGTTTTTCCACTGAGGTCTTAAAGAGAACAGAAGAGAAACAAAGATTCGGATTAAGAACCAAATTACAGAGGAAGAATGAATAGCTATTAAAGAAGACACATCAATAGTGACAAAAGGTAAAAGTTTAGAGCTATGATAAATGTGCATATTTATCTTTATGGGGAATATTTCCCAATCGGGAACGGTTTCTAGACTAATGCTGAATTTGTAAAAATTATCTGAATCTTTTTTTTTTTGAGATGGAGCCTCACTCTGTCACCCAGGCTGGAGTGCAGTGGCACGATCTTGGTTCACTGCAATCTCTGCCTCCCAGGTTCAAGCAATTCTCTGCCTCAGCCTCCTGAGTGGGATTACAGGCACCAGCCACCACATTTGGCTAATTTTTGTATTTTTAGTAGAGATGGGGTTTCACCATCTTGGCCAGAGTGGTCTTGAACTCCTGACCTCATGATCTGCCCGCCTTGGCCTCCCAAAGTGCTGGGATTACAGGCATGAACCTGGCCTGAAATTTTTTAGTCCTTTAGTAGCACATATCCTCTCTTAGAAATTGGGATTTGGCCCAGCTACTCAGGAGGCTGAGGCACAAGAATTGCTTGAACCCAGGAGGCAGAAGTTCCAGTGAGCTAAGATTACATCACTGCCCTCCAGCCTAGGTGACAGAGCGAGACTATGTCTCAAAAAAAAAAAAAAAAAAGAGAAAATAAAAGAAAAGGAAAAAGAAATTGGGATTTGGGGGCTGGGCACCATGTGGCTCATGCCTGTAATCCCAGCACTTTGGGAGGCTGAGATGGGAAGATCACTTGAGCCCAAGAGTTTGAGGCTGCAGTGAGCTGTGACTGTGCCAATGCACTCCAGCCTGGGCAACAGAGAAAGACCCTGTCTCAAAAAAGAAAAGAAAAGAGAAAGAAAGCAAAGATTAACTTCCATTAGAAATAAATACAATTAACAACTTTCAGTATACTCTTTCAATCTTTTCTGGATTAATACATACTATTTTTCAAACTAGGGATCCTTTTGAATATAGTTTTTCTTGTAAGATACTGTGTATCTTTTCTCGAGGCCTCACATTTGGTATTCATAGGAATTTCATACCATTATAATCATAATGCATCGTAAGAACAGATGAAAATGCATTGAGCCAAACCCGTCACTGGACATCTAGGTTGTTTCCACATGATAAATTATGCTGCAATTTAGGAGTTTCGCTCTTGTTGCCCAGGCTGGAGTGCGATGGCGCGGTCTCGGCTCACCACAACCTCCGCCTCCTGGGTTCAAGCAATTCTCCTGCCTCAGCCTCCTGAGTAGCTGGGATTACAGGCACGCGCCACCATGCCCAGCTAATTTTTTGTATTTTTAGTAGAGATGGGGTTTCACCATGTTGACCAGGAATGGTCCGGATCTATTGACCTCGTGATCCACCCGCCTTGGCCTCCCAAAGTGCTGGGATTACGGGCTTGAGCCACCGCGCCCAGCCTTATAATTTTTTTAATTAAAAATAATTATTTTTAGAGACAGGGTCTCACTCTGTCCCACAGGCTGGAACGTGTTTATTTACAGGTACAATGACAGCTCACTGCATCCTTGAACTCCCAGGCCCAAGTGATTCTCTGGCCTAAGCCTCCCAAAGCGCTGGGAATACAGGAGTGAGCCACTGTGCCTGGCCACTTTTTACTTATTTCCAAATATTTCCTAGAAGCTAAATCACTGGTCAAATGCCATGAATGTGTTCAATGCAGAGTTCACTTCTGAACATGACTATCAATTTGCTGGTATTACTTACGTTAGACCATACCTTCCATTGCTATCTCCTTCCTACTTCCTCATTTCCATTCTTGGAAGTCAAAAGGCAACCTTAGAACAAAGGTCAACAGCAACCTTTCAGAAAAAGCATACACATTTTTGGTTGCTAATTTTTTTTCTTTAACACCTTCAGGTATGGGTTAGCAGTCACCCACTGTTTACCCTTACAAGCCACTTTGGGCACTCAGTGTTTTTTAAACAAAAAGACCTGGTAACTTGGATGGTAAGGCTGTCTGTCCCAGCTGGTCCAGCTCCTCACTGGCAGAGGGACTTCTGCATTTCCAGCCTATGACTTCAGTTAGAGGCAAATCCAAGGTGGGGAGCCTCATCAGGTGAGGAACGTATTTGTCAGGTCTGCTAGGATTTCTCTGGTAGGCTTCAGGAATTTGCGGGTATCTTCGCATTTCCTGGCATTCTCTGGCCTGGATGCTGCTTTTTGTCTTGGGCCTCCCTGGCAAAGCAGGCAGTCCCCTCTTCTGTCTTCAGAGCCTTTCTCTGGGCTTGGGATGGGCCCACCATGTTGGCACAAGCCTCATTTGGTCTGCTGGGTAGCTTGGCTGCAGGTCCTGGGTGCTCAGCATCTCCCCTGGCTGCTGTCCCATTCAATCAGCCTCAGCACCAGCACTTGCTAGTTAGGCCTGATGTTATCCTGGATGGGAAACGGAACTTCTTTACTGTTGCTCTAATCCCGGTGTTTTACAAACTGCAGGGCCTATTGATGGGTTGGGAAGTAAATTTGAAATGTGAAGAAAACAAAAATCAGTGTCCATCACAATAATGGTAGGTATTGTTTCATGAAACTTTCTTCAAATTTTATATATGCAAACTGTGTGGGTCCTGTTCAAAGACCTTGAAAGCCAAGAATGTGAACAGTGCATTTCAAACACGTCAGTATTCCCACAGGGATACGATGCATGTTTAGCTGGGGAAATGTGATACAGTTTTTATTTTATTAGCTAGGCTAATAACTGCAAGATCATAAGGCTTTAGTGCAGAAAACACAAAGCTTTGGACTCAGAACTGGGTCAGTATTGTTGCTAACGAGTTATGTGACCTTGGACAACTCAATGAACCTCTCTGAGCCTCCCTCAGTATTGTCTGTAAAAGACAGATAAGCATCCTGGCCTCAGGATTACTGTTAGGATTAAACAAAATATTATTTTTTTGAGACTAAGCCTGGCTCCTTTGCCCAGGCTGGAGTGCAGTGGTGTGATCTCAGCTCACTCTAACCTTTGCCTCCCAGGTTCAAGTGATTCTCGTGCCTCAGCCTCCTTAGTAGCTGGGATCACAGGCGCGTGCCACCATGCCCAACTAATTTTTTTGTATTTTCAGTAGAGCTGGGGTTTTGCCATGTTGGCCAGGCTGGTCTCAAACTCCTGGGCTCAAGTGATCCACCCATCTCTGCCTCCCAGAGTGCTGGGATTGTAAGCGTGAGCCATCACACCAGCCACAGACAAAATAACCTATGTATAGTGGTTAGCACATGGGGGACACATGCTAAATAAAGCTTGTTTTCTAGGCTCTTGTCTGGGCCATAAGGCATTCTCTCTTGGCAGCAAAGCCACTCTTTTTTCTCATCTCAAGAGTATATGTTGGCCAGGCACCATGGCTCAGGCCTGTAATCCCAGGACTTTAGGAGTTTGAGGTGGGCAGAACATTAGAGGTCAGGAGTTCGAGACCAGCCTGACCAATATGGTGAAACCCCATCTCCACTAAAAATGCAAAACATTAGCTGGGCATGGTGGCATGTGTCTGTAATCACAGCTACTAAGAAGGCTGAGTTTGAGCCTTGGAGGCTGAGACTGCAGTGAGCCGAGATTGTGCCACTGCACTCAGACTGGGCGAAAGAGTAAGACTCCATCTCAAAAAGAGAGAGAGACAGCACATGCTATCTGTGTCTACAAAAAAAAGAGAGAGTACATGCTGTCTGTGTCTACAAAAAAAGAGAGAGAAAGAGAGCACATGCTATCTGTGTCTCAAAAAAGAGAGTACATGCTAACTGTGTCTCAAAAAGAAAAGAGAGAGAGAGAGTACATGCTGTCTGTGTCTCAAAAAGAAAAGAGAGAGAGAGAGTACATGCTGTCTGTGTCTACAAAAAAAAGAGAGAGAGAGAGTACATGCTATCTGTGTCTACAAAAAAAAGAGAGAGTACATGCTGTCTGTGTCTACAAAAAAAAAGAGAGAGAGTACATGCTGTCTGTGTCTACAAAAACAGAGAGAGAGAGTACATGCTGTCTGTGTCTACAAAAAAAAAGAGAGTACATGCTGTCTGTGTCTACAAAAAAAAGAGAGAGAGTACATGCTGTCTGTGTCTACAAAAAAAAAAGAGAGTACATGCTATCTGTGTCTACAAAAAAAAGAGAGAGTACATGCTGTCTGTGTCTACAAAAAAAGAGAGAGAAAGAGAGCACATGCTATCTGTGTCTACAAAAAAAAGAGAGAGTACATGCTGTCTGTGTCTACAAAAAAAGAGAGAGAAAGAGAGCACATGCTATCTGT
>JAPYYA010005495.1:0-10735 GCA_028533165.1 Leontopithecus rosalia | reverse complement strand
CAATCAAAAATGATGAGTTCGTGTCCTTTGTAGGGACATGGATGAATCTGGAGAACATCATTCTCAGCAAACTGACACAAGAACAGAAAAGGAAACACTGTATATACTCACTCATAGGCGGGTGATGAACAATGAGAACACATGGACACAGGGAAGGGAGTACCACACACTGAGGTCTACTGGGGGAAATAGGGGAGGGACAGCAGAGGTGGGGAGCGGGGGAGGGATGGCATGGGGAGAAATGCCAAATATGAGTGAAGGGGCAGAAGGCAGCAAAACACACTGCCACGTGTGTACCTATGCAACTATCTTGCATGTTCTGCACATGTACCCCAAAACCTAAAATGCAATAAAAATTTAAAAAAAGAAAAATAAATTACTCTGTTGGCTCACATTCGAATAATTATTTATATTATAACTTCTGTAACACATAGTGCATTGATCATGCAGAAAATAGATAATATTGACAAATGAATCTGAAATTTCAAAATATTTATTGAACAAAAGAATAAACATAAGCCCCAAAGAAAATATGACAAACTTTATACATAAAATGTAATTTTCCCCTAATTAATATAATTGCTTTCTGTTCGTGGTTTACAAAATGACTGATGTTTCCCTTCTATCCCTTTGTACCTATGTGTATCTAGCAGAAATGTTCTTAGCTCTGGCTACAGGCACACAGAAACTTGCTATTGATGATTATGTTCAAATGTTTATTTTCTTTTCCCAGAATAAACTGGGGAACTGGCACTGTCTGGATTGAACACAGGACAGATACTCAGGAAGTTCTGATCATCTTGAGTTTCATGTTTATGAGAAAAAAAATGGATGCAGTGGCTCGATAACAGGAATGTCCTTGAATGTGTAGATATGGCACCCATCATTAACATTATAAAAGGAAATGGACCTCATACCTACATCCAGGTAAATCCCCACTCTGTGCAACTAGGGACTCACCCAGAGAAAAGTCAAAGGCATAGTGCTCGTGGCAAAGATCTGTCCTTTTCTGGAACCCACGGTCCGGATCTGAGTTCTGAAGAAAGTACAACATCCCCCTGTCGATTCACAGATTCCTTACAAATGCCCACATCCCATATTTTGCTGGTGCCCACATCCACCTCCCAGTAATAGCGGCCGGAAGTGAAGCGAGAGGTCCCCAGGACACACAATGAGGAGCCGAACCTTTCAGCCTGCTCTTTTCCTGTCTGAAATCCCCACATCAGACGCTCCTCAGGTCTTCAGAAATGTTAAGATAGTTGCTGGCTGTGTCCACATCCAAGGTCATATCCACTTGAAACTTCTTCGTCCTTGGGTTCATCCTTAGAATGGATTTCAGCTTGGACTCTAGTTCCTTGATGATGGAAATCGGTGCCCTCAGCTTGTACATGGGCTTGATGTCATTCTTCTGAGAGGCCACAGTGCATAAGGGGCATGGTATACCTTCCCCATGGGGCTTCTTCTGCAGTGAATTGATGCACTGGAGGCAGCAGGCATATCCACATTTCAGTTGCACTGGTTCTTCAAGATCATTTAGACAAACAGGACATCTAATTACTTGTTTGAAGTGTTCAGCCATGGCAAATGTCTTCCCAAGTTTCCTCCCCTGGCCTCCAGCTGCTTCTGCTAACAGCTCAGATCTCAACTAGCTTGCTTTTGAGTTTACAGGCTCATAGGTGGTAGGGACTTCCCTCGTCTCAAATGAAACTGTGTACTGTGAACTTTTGGGTTAGTGCTGACATGAATTAAGACTTCAGGGGACTGTTGGGAAAGCATGATTGCTTTTGAAGTGTGAGGACATGAGATTTGGAGGAGCCGGGGTGAAATGATATGGGTTGGCTGTGTCCCCACCAAAATCTCAACTCAAATTGTACCTCCCAGAATTCCCATGGGTTGTGGGAGGGACCAAGGGAGAGGTAATTGAATCATGGGGCCAGTCTTCCCCATGCTATTCTCATGATAGTGAGTAAGTCTCATGAAATCTTATGGGTTATCAAGGGTTTCCGATTTTGCTTCTCATTATTCTTGTCTCTGCCACGTAAGAAGTGCTTTTCACCTTCCACCATGATACTGAGGCCTCCCAAGCCATGTGGAACTGTAAGTCTAATTAAACCTCTTTTTATTCTCAGTCTTGGGTATGTCATTATCAGCAGTGTGAAAATGAACTATTACACCAGGGAAGTAGGTGAAAGCTGGCAGTCACTGTCCTCACCTCATTCCCACGCAGCCCACAGTCCTGAAGGGTGGCCTTACTCCCTTTTTTGCCCTCCCAAAACACTGAGTCTATTTCCAGGCAGTCAGTGATCAGGGCTGAAAACTTAAAGCAAGGTGACTCACGGTTTTTTGGCATCTCAGGGAGACTGCAGCAACAATCTAGTTCCTTCAAAGATTCTGCGGAGTCTCTCAACTTTCCTGGTATGTTCCTGTAGTAGGTCTTTGAGCAACTGTTCATGATGTGAGTCTCCACACACTGCTCTTTCTGTCTGACAGCCTAGGCAAGCTAGTCCTGCCTCTATCCACAATCTTCTCATCCTGCCTGTTTCTTCTAATGTGTGTACATGTGCACATGCATGTATATTGTCTTTCCATGTACTGTTCAATCAATCTCTCCAGCAGCAGTTTAACGCTTAAAAAAATCTTCCAGTTTGTGATTTACTGAAAATCATTTTCAAAGCAATAATTCCAATTGCCTGATACAAAAAATGTTCAAGGTATAGCAAGGTGATAATTTTTGTTTGTTTGTTTTATGTATTAGAGCCAATACTCATATTGAGACAGGAGCTAGAAAATGAATTATTAAGGCACATAGTGAGGGTAAAAAGGTCCTCAGCAAGGCTTCCCTTTTCACAAAAAGCAGCTCCAAAATCATTTCTTTTCTAACAAAGAGAAGCCTAAAATATTGAGCTGCAGACATGGATAAACAAGCTGGAAGTTTGCACTGGTGAATACCAGCAGCTGTGCCAATAGAAAAGGGAGGCCAAGCATGTTCAACATGGAGGCTCCATTTTTCCTTTTCTTTGTCACCACAAGTACGGTAATGAATGAGGCAACTTGAAGACAGCCAGATAGAAAACTCATTTCCATAATAAAAGATTAGGGTGGGGCGGCCAGCTTCTTACATGCTATATAAATGGCAAATCTGATCCAACTGATCTTTGGAACCCTGTGTATATCAGTCACTGTCTCAAGTTCATCTATAAAACCTTCTGCATTTCACTGCAGAAATGGAAACCCATTCAGGACCCCTCTGCCTGCAGGAGAAAGCTTTTCTCTTTCACCTATTACGCTTCCACTCCGAACATCACTCTTTGTGTGTTCATGTCTTAGTTTTCCATGGCTGTGAGACAGCAAACCTCAGATATTTACCCCAGACAAGGAGGCCGCCTTAATATATTCAAAATTACAATGAGACACCTTAAGACAAATATGCAAAAGCTATGTAACATGTAAAATGTAACATGTAAATTAGACATGTTTTTCTAGGTGGTTACTTAGAAGGATTTCATGTCACTCATCTATCTATTACACTATTGAATGTTTTGAATCATTTTCAGAGAAAAAGCACTAATACTATAGTCAAACCTCATATTTTAATACCTAAGTATATGTTAGGTTTTGCCATTTTCCTGTTCAATGGACAACTTTGGGTAATTTTTTTTTACTACTGCCTAAATTTATTGCTTTCCTTTCAGTTTTGGTAGTATGTGTCTATTTGTCCTATTGTGCAAACTCCTTAAGAATTAAAAACTGTTTCTTTCTTATGATTGAACATCCTATGCACCATATAAGTGTAATGTACTAGTCAGCAAATGCTGAATAAATACAGATGGTCCTTGACTTACCATGGTTCAATTAAAGATTTTTTGACTTTATAATGATATAAAAGGCATAAATATTTTGTAGAAAACATACTTGGAGCACCCATATAATCATTTTGTTTTGCATTCTCAGTACAGTATTCAATAAATTCCACAAGATATTCAACACTTCATTATAAAATAGGCTTTTCATTAGATGATTTTTTCCAACTGTAGGCTAATGTAAATAATGGAACATGTTTAAGGTAGGCTAGACCAAGCTATAATGCTTAGTAGGTGAGGTGTATTCAGTGCATTTTTGATTTATGATATTTTCAAATTGTGATGAATTTGGAAGGATGTAACCTTATCATAATTTAAGGAGCACTGCATACTTTCTAAAATCTAAGTTTTATTTATGTTCTGAAGGCAATTCTTACAGTCTAATTCTAAAACTTTTATAATAATGGCAGCATCATTGAAATAAATGCATAGCATCCAAGTTGACTTTTTGGCATGGGCAGCATTCATTTGGAAGTACAAATTCTGGCATGTTTGTTGGAACCAGACTGAAGTTTTATTACCCTGACAAGATTTAGCAACAATCAGTGCAAAAGGAGTTCACTGTAGAGGATAAGCCATGATAGTCAAAGGCTGGGAGGAAATAATATTTCAATTCAAGGAAATAGTGTGAATCAGAATCTTTGGCAGTAGCCGAAAGTATGGCATAGTTTAGTCTTTAAAAAAAAAAGCATAGAAAGAGCATAAAATTGGTATCTGACCAAGAACACTGGAGAGAATTCATTGCTATTAAAACTTTCATATTATTTTCATAAGAACTTAGAACTTTCTTTTCTAAGAAACTAAGGTAAACACTCAGACATATAGTGGGGAGTGTAAAAGGATCATTATTCCAGGGCAATTGATTTATTTAGAATGTATTCCTGGCTCCTTAAATACTGAATCAATGGTAGAAACTTTAATGAAGTCCAAACAATATGGTCAACCGAGGCTGTAGGTAATATCTTCCGGCGAAGTCACGGTAGTGCAGGAATTCAGTGCGTAGCATACAGCCTACTAAATAATCCTGACTAAATTTGTATAGACCACAGAGATGCCCAACAGAAAGTTCTGTTATGATGGAAACGTTTTAATGCACTACTCAATAGAGAGTTGCTAGCCACACGTGACTCTTAAGCACTTGAAATATGGCAAGGATGACAGAACTAGAATGTTTATTGTTATTTTAATTTTATTTAATTTAAATACAAATAGACTAGACGTGTGTCCAAAGGCTGACTCACTGAACAGCACAGGTCTAGAGTATGGGCTGGAAAACCACTGCCCATGGGCCAAATCAGGCCCATCACCTATTTTAATAAAAAGGGTTTTTTTTGTTTATATGGTCATTTGTTCACATATTGCCTATGCTGCATTTGCACAACAAAATTGGTGCTGAGTAGTTGGGACTGACACTATGGTATCCACAGAGTCAAAAATATGTATTATTTGGTCCTTTAAAAATAATGTTTGCTGATTCTTGTTCTAGAGAAAGAGGAATTAAGAGCCTTGTTGGATTCATCCTATTTATAAGCTATAAATGCTGAAATCAAAGCAAGAACAGAAATTTAGTGGGTGGTTGGGAAATGTCCAAACACTTTATCCTTATAATTCTGTTAGGCTCTGACTTTAATTGTAGTTGCATGTTTAGACTAGAAGAAGACACCGAAGATTTGTTTTATTATACATATTTAAGGTGTACAATATGATATTATGATGTACTTATACATATTGAATTATTATAGTCTTGAAGGCAAAGATAATATAGGTTTGTGGTCACAAAGGTAACTGCTTATTCATCTTTCATATTTCATAGTAATTAATACAGGACTAGAGAAATGTAACTATTGTAATTATTTATTGTAATAAATGTAATTATTAACTAGAGTCAATAATTAGCTATTATGTTCAGTGGAATCCAGTTGAAGAGGTATATTCTTGTCTCCAAAAAGAGCACACCCAAAGTAGACAGCAAATTTTTAAAATTAACATTTTTCTTTTTTCTTTTTTTATTTGAGACAGAGTTTCACTCTTGTTACCCAGGCTGGAGTGCAGCTTACCACAACCTCCGCCTCCTGGGTTCAGGCAATTCTCCTGCCTCAGCCTCCTGAGTAGCTGGGATTACAGGCATGAACCACCAGGCCCAGCTAACTTTTTGCATTTGTAGTAGAGACAGGGTTTCACCATGTTGATCAGGATGGCCTCGATCTCTTGACCTCGTGATCCACCCGCCTCAGCCTCCCAAAGTGCTAGGATTACAGGCGTGAGCCACCACGCCCGGCCCTAAATTACATTTTTCTTTGTGTATAGAGTATTAGCTCCATCTCTTTCAATGTAAGATTTTTGCTATAAAAGGTCACTGAGAATTCAGTTTATATCATGAGTTAGCTAGTTTGTCCTATTTGCTGTATTTGTAAGATGCAAAACATAATTATGCTTATTAGCCAATTTTAAACGTTAATTTTAGACACAAGACAGGCTTTTTGAAAAGAATGCATCTCTTCTCTTAAAAAGAACTAGGAATTAATCTCTAAAATTTAGGCAAAAATTCCTGTTTTACACTGAAGAATAGAAATGCCCCACATGGCTATAAATTTTTCAAGAGCAATGCCAATGAATTAGTAAAAAAGGAAGCACTTTCTTTGACAGTAACATGAGGAAAGCCAGCCTTACTGATCGGTCCAGTGCAAAAGGTCACTGTCAGATTATATGCACACTCATTGTATGCACTGGTCTTTCAATAGACACAGGAATATTTAAGTGATGGTGGAGTGAAAAAAAGCTGAATAAGTAGCTAAAAAGAAAAAAAAGTCTTCATTTTGTTGAGTAGAAAACAGATGGTAACAGGCTAAGATGTCAAGGCTAAGAGGAAAATTTTGCCCTTAGTTTTTAATTTTGTGTTGCTTTGTATTCTCATTGCGGCAAGAACAAATAACAGGAGATTTACCCTCTTAGAATTTTTAAGTATATGGTACAATACTATTAACCAGCAGCACAGTGATGTACTGCAGCAGACCTCTAGAACTTACTGATCTTGCATAACCAAACCTTCACACTGATTGAACAGCAAATCCCCATTTTCCCCTAGCCTGAGTACCTGGCAACCACCATTCTGCTTTCTGCTTCTACGAGTCTGAATATTTTAGAACACTCATATAAGTGGAATCATGCAATATTTGTCCTTCTGTGAGTCGTTTATCACATTTTTGCATTATCATCCCAAGCTTGATACATGTTGTATATGGCAGGACTTTCTTTATCGCTGAAATATTCCACTGTATATATACACCATGTTTTCTTTATGCACTCATAAATCAGTGGACATTTGGGTGATTTTTGTATCTTAGCTATTGTAAATAGTTTTGCAGTAAACATGATGGTACACATGCCTCTTTGACATCCTGATTTTAATTCTTTTGGATAAATTTCTAGAATTGGAAATGCATACTATGATTTTAATTTTTGAGGAAATTCCATATCATTTTCCATAGGGGATGCACCATCTCACATTCTCACCAGTAGTGTATTAGCATTGAAAATTCTCTACATTTTGATCAAGATTTATCTATTTTTTATAATGAACATCAAAATAGATGTGAGATGATGTCTCACTGTGGTTTTGATTGACATTTTTCTTGCGATTAGTGATATTGAATATCTTTTCATATACTTATTGGTAATTTGTATGTCTTTTTTATATGAATGGCTATTCAAGTATTTTGCCCATTTTTAAACTGGGTTATTTGGTAGTTTTTGCTATTGAATTTTTCTTCTCCATTTTGGATATTAGTTTCTTCTCCATTTTGGATATTAGTCCTAGAGTAGATATGCGGTTTGTGAATATTTCTCTCCTATTCTGTAGGTTGCCTTTCACTGTGTTAATGGTTTCCTTTGTTGTACAGCAGCTTCTTAGTTTGAGGAAATCCAAGTTGTACATTTTTTTGCTATTGTTGTCTATGCTTTTGATGTTATAGTCTAGAAATCACTGCCAAGGTTAGTGTCATGAAGCATTTCTTAGGTTTTCTTCCAGAAGTTTTACACTTTCAGGTCCTTGTTTAAATCTTTAATCCATTTTGTGTTAATTTTAAGTGTAAGATAAGGATCCAATATCATTCTTTTGCATGTGAATATCAAGTTCTCCCAACACCATTTGTTAAAGAGATTATCCTCCCCCATTGTATATTCTTTGTGACCTTATTGAAGGTCACTTGATGATGCATGCATGGGCTTATTTCTGGGCTTTCTATTCTGCTCTATTGGTCAATATATTTATCTTAATACAAGTACCATTTAAAACAATACAAGTTTTAAATTCTGTAGCTTTGTAAGATGTTTTGAAATCAGAAAGTGTAGTGCCTCTAATATTTTTCCTTTTGCTGAGTGCTTTGGCTATATGAAGTCCTTTGTGGTTCCATATAAGTTTTAGTATTGTTTATTTGATTTTTGTAAAAACTGTCATTGAAATTTTGACAACAGCTTGCGCTGAATCTGTACATCACTTTAAAAAGTATCAACAATTTAACAATATTGACTATTCTAATCCATGTTCAGAGATATTATTTCATTTATTCTACCTCCTTGATTAGGTGTCTCTGAGTAAAAGTCTAATTCATGATGGGGTGCTGAGAAACCTTCCAATTAAGAAAAAAAAGACTAAATTTACAAAAAGCCCAAGATATCTACAATCAAGGTAGAGGAGAAAGATGAGTGGAGAAGGAAAAGAAAGAGAGAGGAATATATAGAACTATAGAAAATCTAAGAAATAATTCCAGAAAATTAACTATGTAAGTGGCTATTGTCATGTGGAAGTGACTGCAATCAAATCAATTAGGAGTTGTATGTCAAAAAAAAAAAATCACTGGCCTTGTTCTAAGAATTCTACGATGATTTAAGAAAACAATCCTTCTTTCTTGACTCATCCATGGGCAGGTAGTGGATGAAAAAAGATGCTCAGCACCCCCAAGAAAAGAACAGAGGTCAACTAGAACAATAGAAAAGAAAGTATCTCTTATAGGGAGAACCTGAGTCCACAGAGAGCAATAAAACAAAGTTCTACAGCCTGGTATCAAAACCAAGGCCTAATAAAGAACATTAGTGAGAACCCATTGTATTTCTCTCAAAATATCTACCCACAGGGATTTCAGAATTGTTGTATACTAGTGAATGTGTCTACCATTCATTATATGTCATATTTTTGTAAGATATTTTTTGTATGACTATCTTATGTCTGTTATCCCATTGTATATTGGAGGAGTGAGAACAGATAGCTTGCCTTTCTAATCAGTAAATCTCTCAAGAGATGAGCTTATGTAATGTCTACTATGCAGTATTATTTGCTAAAGAAAGTATGTACCTCACAAGTGCAAAATCATTTGAATTTGAGCCTCATGTTATGATTGAATAGGGTTGTTTCCAGTGGAAAGGGGTGCATATATTTTTCATTGAGAAAAATACTTAACCAACTATTTGTAACTCAGAGGGTAGGCTAAAAGAAACATTGGTGTTGTCCAACAAATAATTCTGTTTCTTCTCTCAGGTTCATGTTAAGATTGTACCTGCCCACTTGAAGTTGAAAGTGACCATATGACTTTTATTGACCAATGCATTATGAATAGAAGTGACATGTGTCACTTTGAAGTGGAAGACTTACAAGTTAGTCAACAATTTTTCTCATTTTGTTTTTTCTGCCTTGGCAGTCATGAAAGCACCAAAATAGTTCTCCCTCATCTTGGATTTCCTAAAGGAGAGTGTAATACAGCAGAGGTTTCTATCTAACTCATGTTGGACATACAGCACAAGCAAAAATTAAGCTTTTATTGTTTTTATGGACTGAGGTTTTGGTGGCTATGGGTTACCCCAGTAATACTCTAAATGATCCAATGTCTCCTTACAAAATAAATTTGCTTTAATGACTATATTTAATTTGCTATGAAAGAAGTAATTATTTAATTCATATTAGTAAATTCAAGAAGTATTTTTCAAGATGTCATGTTATCATGAAGGTAACTATTATAAATACAACTATATATTTGTATCCATTTCTCGCTGTATTTTATATATCTAGCTCCTATGCTCATTTTAATCTACATCAGTACTTTTATATCAAATATTTCTTTGCTCAATTTTGTTTTCTATGTATATATATAATTTTTGATGATGTTTCAAATTGAAAAATAACATAACCTATACTGCTACAAACAACCAGAATATATTGTGCATTTGAAAAGCCAGGTAAATATAATATACAGTGTGGTTGTTTGATAACCCTACATTTAAATGATAGGAGAAAATAGCTGTTTGTCTTCATTGTCAACTACCTTAAGATTGTTTTTCTTAGTTTACTCAAACAAAAACAAACCAAATGAAAATATGCAACACAGTAGAATATAGTTGTACTCATACATATTCTTGTACTCAGACATATTCTTTATTAAGAAAATTATCTGCATTTTCTTTCTTTATATGTGAATATGCTACCATAAGATTTGTAACATCTCTCTACTACACATTTTTTAAGATTTCATATTCAATATGGTTATATTACTCAACTTGTATCCTTGAAGTGTTTATAATCACATAGGATAGGAAAGTCTCATCAAAATGAGTCGATATCTGTGGTGACTTATTGGATAAGGACCCACAGTTATTTCCAAGTTATGTCCTCAACTTTTTTTTCTTATATTTTTCAGAACAAACAGGCAACATTCTGCAAAAACAGTAATAATAAAAATTGCACTTCACCAGGGTTGAAACGAAGGAGAAAATACTAAAGGCAGCCAGAGAGAAAGGTCAGATTACCCACAAAGGCAAGCCTATCAGACTTACAGCAGATCTCTCAGCAGAAACTCTACAAGCCAGAAGAGAGTGGGGGCCAATAT
>JAPYYA010005494.1:0-10735 GCA_028533165.1 Leontopithecus rosalia | reverse complement strand
GCATGGCATGGGGAGAAATGCCAAATATGGGTGAGGGGGCAGAAGGCAGCAAAACACACTGCCACGTGTGTACCTATGCAACTATCTTGCATGTTCTGCACATGTACCCCAAAACCTAAAATGCAATAAAATTTTTTTTAAAAAAAAGAAAAAAAAATTAGGAGCAAATAATTATTATTTTAAATCAGTACATTTTTAGAGTGGTTTGTTTTGTAGCACGAGCGAACTGATAAAGAGTTTCCAGTTATAGAAAGTTCAAAGGTAAAATTAAATAATATATTGCTTATAGACATATAATACAAAATTAGTAAAACTATTTCAAAAAGAAAGAGAATTATTAAAACAAAAATCAAAGCAATGCCTAAGATGAAAATAGAATTGGAAAAGGGCATGTAGAGAATTCCTAAAGTTGCTGTGATACTCTATTTTTGACTTGGGTCATTAGTATAAATTATCTGGCTTTTTAAAATTATTATCCTTTAAAAGGTACGTATCTGTATGTTTCTATAGACTTCTAGAAATATATTTCTTGTTTTTACAAAAACGAAGAGTAAAAAAGGACAAAAAGCAAAACCAACAGCATGTACAGGGGAGAGGATATAGGGAATAAATAGGAAATAAATAGGTTGGAAAAAAAGGCCTCTATAAGAGGCTGGAAATTATATTCTATCTACCAGTAAATAAACAGAGCCAAAGACATCTGACTGAGTGGAAAAAGTTGGTATCTGAAAGTAAGGAAAAAGAATTTCCCTGGTCTTTGAAATATTTATGAATTGCACCTGATTGGAGAATCACAGGTTATGGAGAAAGGATGCAGACCAGTTAAATGATTCCAAAAATTCCTGGTGTTACCAAAAGATTCTACAGGTAAAGAGTAGAACATTACAGAAAATCAAACTACGAGCATCAGGAAGGCTAAAGTGGAAAAATGCAAGGAAGCAAAAATGCAAAGTTTCCCCATATGTTTATCTATCTTACATACAAACTGAACAAAGAAATAATTTATTACCAGTTGGAATTCAAGTTCAAATCTCAGTGCGGAACCTTGGTAAACTAAACTAACCCATATGGAAAGTTATTTTTGCACTAGCTTCTGTGAGAGAATTCTCTCATAGCTCACTATGAGAGAAATAATGGAAACAAAGATGGGATATTCACCCTCTGGGGAGCAAGTGCAGGACTGAGAATACTGATCAGATTCTAATGGTATCTGCAAGAGACAATGGAGATGCTAATTACAGGAGGTTGTGCTCATAGCCACAGGGACCTAGAGGTAGAGTGGGGCCATTCAGTCATGCTTCCCAAGGAAAGTCGGATTGATACCATTGATCTGGCATGATTATTCATAGCACTCATTCTTGCTTTTTTTTTTTTTTTTTTTTGAGACGGAGTTTTGCTCTTGTTGCCCAGGCTGGAGTTCAACGACACAATCTCAGCTCACTGCAATCTCCACCTCCTGGTTTTAGGCAATTCTCCCGCCTCAGCCTCCCGAGCAGCTAGGATTACACGTACTTGGCACCATGCCCAGCTCATTTTTTGTATTTTTAGTAGAGACGGGGTTTCACCATTTTGGGCAGGTTGGTCTCGAACTCTTGACCTTATGTGATCCACCTGTTTAGGCCTCTTAAAGTGCCAGATTACAGGCATGAGCCACTGTATCCTCCCACTCTTAAAAGTGTTTCTGTGTCAACAATAAATTACACAGACATCCCAATTATAAGGAAAATCTTCTGAGGGAAGTTCAGGGCAATAAAGCAGAAAGCAAGCACCTGTTTTTTGGTACCATCCCTTGCTAATACCCATTGCTGATAAGCACGTCTTTTCCAGGACATGAAATCCAGTCTCTGGATCCTGCACAGTCAGTTCTCATTTCCTTCCCTTCTCCCTGTTTCTCTGACAATAGAAATCATACCATCACTATCTTTATTTCAAATGAATGAAAATCTCTAAACATTTTTGGTAGAGTGATTCAATGAGTCACAGGAATTATAGGAAGCCCTAAATTATAAGATTCAAACTGGGGAGAAAGATGGAACTATGGAATAAAAGAGAATTTGAAAATGGGCATGTCTTGATTTTCATTTTAGTCCTCGCTTTTATTATAAAATGCCAGCTCCAAAATCAATAGATGCTATTTTCAATAGTGTTAGACATTTACATTTTTCCTCAGGGGAGTATATTAAACCACATTTTCAGCTCAGTGACTTTCATATCATTTGCTTATACTTACTTTCATTCATCCTGTATGCTAGGTGTATTTTCAGCAACTAGAGGTTTTTTCTTTTCTTTCTGAATTTAGAGATTATACGGCTCTCCATTTACAAAATTTATAGACTTTTCAGTGAAGATGATTGACAAGTTCAGTTGTCGTTGTGCAGAACTGTAAAATATCTACAATGCATCTCCTAGATCCCAGCTTTGCTTCCTTAATTTCCATTCTTATGTGATTTTAGCAGCAGGCTTCTAAAAGCTCCTGTTTGCATTTTTTTAAAAAAGGTGCAAACTCTACCATCTGTCTCTACAATGATCAAATCTTTCCATAAAATAAATATAGTACTAAACTGATTTTCTAATTAAAATTTTAGTCTTATTAAGGTAGTTGGTATTTTTTTTTGAGACGGAGTTTCACTCTTGTTACCCAGGCTGGAGTGCAATGGCGCGATCTCGGCTCACCGCAACCTCTGCCTCCTGGGTTCAGGCAATTCTCCTGCCTCAGCCTCTTGAGTAGCTCGGATTAGAGGCACGCACCACCATGCCCAGCTAATTTTTTTTGTATTTTTTTTTAATTTTTATTGCATTTTAGGTTTTGGGGTACATGTGCAGAACATGCAGGATAGTTGCATAGGTACACACATGGCAGTGTGTTTTGCTGCCTTCTGCCCCGTTTTGTATTTTTTAGTAGAGACGGGGTTTCATCATGTCGACCAGGATGGTCTCCATCTCCTGACCTCGTGATCAACCCGCCTCGGCCTCCCAAAGTGCTGGGTAGTTGGTATTTTATAATTCAAGCAGAGACCCAATTATTTGAGAGAGATGCTTTAGAAGGAAGACAAATTATTTGAGAGATGCTTTAGAAGGTTGTGAGCTGGACGGGAGGTATTAATTGATTCAACAGACATTTATGGAGTGAATACAATGGTCCATAATAGATAATGAGCCAAATTTTATTGCTGTTTAAAGGAAATAAAGGCAACAATAGTGGAATGGCCCGATAATTCTGTGCTACTCACCTCTCCTCCCTAAAGGATTTCATATCAATGGCCCTATACCCAAGGAATAGCAGAACAAGAGTAGAAATATCAAAGTACTGACTGTTTAATGTACTATAGTCAAAAGTGATCAAGCCTCAAGCATAGCCTAAGCTGAGGCATTTTACGTTTTATTCCCACCCCTATTTCTAATCTAAATTTAGGGTTAGTTGCCTTCAGAGAAAAAGAGATGGCCAGGTTACAAGAGGGGCCTTGAACCCACTCAGCCATCTAGCTATAAAGAATAGGAGAACGAATGAGGAACTTTCATCTATGACCATGACCACCCTAGGAAAGAGATAGGAAGGCAATTAGAGAGAGAGAGAGAGAGAGAGAGAGAAAGAGAGAAGTAATCAGTGAGTGCTGGGTTTTCATGTTCTTTAACTCAAGCTTATAATAAGAGGTGGCTCTGACCAATTAATTGATTTACCATTAGTTCCTCAATTGTTGAAGCAAAATGAGACTGAACTGAAGAAGTTCTCTCCCAGAAAGGTATCAGCCACTGTGCTGGGCATTTGTGATACAGAGATCACCATTACAACCCCCAAAGAGTTCATATTGTTGCAGAGAATAGCAAATGAATCAACTATCAGGCTAAACCAAAGACTAGGACTCCATGGTTCTACTAAATATCTTTAATCTAATTAATAGCTAGAGAAATCATTTTAAAATTTTGATCAATATAATTACAGGGTTCTGTGAGGCAACTCTATCAATTCACTAAAATTAAACATCCTGTTCAACTTCGATTCTAATAGTTTCAGAGCATATCTAATCTTCAGACAAGGATAGATTTAGGCTTCTGATCAATGAAAAGCAACACATAAAGGAACCGTGGCTTCAAAATGATGTGAATGACTTAGACTTTTATTCATTCAATAAATACTCATTGAACACCTATTATATGCAGGCAGTAGGATACAGCAGTGAACAAGAAGGCCAAAGACTTTCAAGGGATTTTATAATGCACACACGTGCATAAAAAGTATATATAACTCACAAAATTAGTTTTGAAATAAGGATGAATCTCATATAAATTTCCTAGACTTGGATAAATGTATGCCATAAATTAAAAAGCAGTAGAAAGAGAAACTGCTTTTAAAAATCCGATAAGGAATTCAAAAGCAAAAAATGAATTGAACATGCTTATTCTCTCTGTTAGAATAAATATGTGGCCTTCCCGTGCCTAAATGCAAATGTCACTCATCCAATCGTCACATATTTCCAAGTGAGCCCAGATGCAACCTGAGAATCATTCTCATAGTCCTCTGGGCAGCCATTACCAATCTATTGTGGTGATAACTCAAGGTGAAACCTTTGTCCTCACTGACGTGGGGCATCTATCACAAAGTGTTTAGCAAGTAGCCACCAGGTACTTCCAGGTCTTGCTAAATGCTAAAAGGAAACAATAAGACCAGAAGACATGGACATTGACTAGGAGTCCTGTACACATAAACAATTACTTAACAAGTCTCTAATTGGTGTGGGAAGAGTTCCAAAGTTGCAGCTGATATTCTTTTTCTGGTCTGAGCACTCGCTAGCTGTGTAATCTCAGGCTTGCTTCTTGTGCTTCTGTATCTCAACTTCTTCATCAACAAAATGAGAAAAATGAACGCCTGTTCTGCCTATTTCTCAGAGTTGTTCTAAGAATAAAACAAGATACCACAAAATCAAACACTGCACAAAATGTAAAATGCTACACAGTATTATTACACTGCTAAAAGAATGAGCTAACGTTATAAGACTTGGACTAATTTTGTGAGTTATATATACTTTTCATGCACGTGTGTGTTCATGAAACAGTAAAACACTCATAGTAATGCAAACAAACCAGAAAAATCACCACCACAATGGAAATATGAGCAAATACTCTAAAGTGACCAGGGAATAAATCCTAATTTACCACCATCAACTGAAAAATAATATGTAAAGAAAGAAATGTAAACATATTTTTCACTGATTACATGAGCAACTACCATAAAATAAAATGCTTGCAAGAATTTAGAGAAATAGGCACTCTTATATTATACCAATAGGAATATAGATTGGTAGAATGTTTCTGAAGAATAATTTGTCACTTGAAATCACAATTTTTATTGTATAGAATATCCTTTAATATGGTTGTCCACAACACTGATTATAATGGGAAAAACAGGAAACAGTCAAAACATCCATCAATAGGAGATTTGCTAAATAAATGATTTTCCCACCAGTGTAATCCTCTGCAGCTAATATAATAAATAAAATGATCTTACTTATTAGCTTGGGGAAATGTCCATAATCCATTATGGTTTTGTCATTCTGCTGTATTTCCATCTTTGTTAAAAAAAATTGTGTGCCTATGTGTATGTGCATGTACATGCACAGAAAAAAATCTTATAATCATCCAAATTTTCATTGTGATTATCTTTATGATAGAAGTGGTAGAACTTTTCTCCCTAAATACACACTTACACATATTATTTTTTATTTTTGTGGTTACATAGTAGGTGTATATATTTATAGAGTACATGAGATGTTTCCACATAGGCATGCAGTGCATAATAATCACATTATGAGAAATAAGGTATCCATTCCCTCAAACATTTATCCTTTGAGTTCCCAACAACCCAATTATACTCTTTTATTTTTTAATGTACCATTAAGTTATTATTGACTATATAACTTATTGTGCATCAAATAGTAGGTCTTACACACTTTTTCTCTTTTTTTTGGACCAATTAACCAACCCCACCCAGCCCACTACTCTTCCTGGCCTCTGGTAACCATCCTTCTATTACATGTCCATTATTTCAATTGTTTTGATTTTTAGAGAACACAAATAAGTGAGAACATATGATGTTTATCTTTCTGTGCCTGGCTTATTTCACTTAAGATAATGATCTCAAGTTCCATCCATGTTGTTGCAAATGACTGAATCTCATTTTTTATGGCTGAATAGTACTCCATTTTGTATATGTACCAAATTTTCTTTATCCATTCATCTGCTGATGAACACTTAGGTTGCTTCCAAATATTGGCTATTATGAACAGTGCTGCAACAAACACGGAGTGCAGATATCTCTGATAAACTGATATTCTGTCTTTTTGGTATACACAGAGCAGTGGGATTTGATTTTTGCATATGGCAAGAAATAAGAGTCTAAGTTCATTCTTCTGCATATGGCTATCCAGTTTTCCCAGCATCATTTATTGAAAAAACTATCTTTCCTCAGTGTAGGTTCTTGGCACCTTTGTTGAAAATGAATTCCCTGTAGGTGTGTAGATTTGTTTCTGGGTTCTCTATTCTGTCCCATCGGTCTACGTGTCCTTTTATGCCAGTACCATGATGTTTTGGTTAGGATAGCTCAGTAGCACAATTTGAAGTCAAGTAATGTGATTCCTCCAGTTCTGTTCTTTTGCTTAGGATAGCTTTGGCTTTTCTAGGTCTTTCATGGTTCCAAACAAATTTTAAGATTGTTTTTTCTATTTCTGTGAAGTAAGACATTAGTATTTTGATAGGGGTTGAATGTGTAGATTGCTTTAGGTAGTATGGATATTTTAACTATATTGATTCTTCCAATCCATGAATGTAAAACATCTTTTCATTTTGGTGGTGTCCTCTTTGATTTCTTTCATCATGGTTTTACAGTTTTCATTATAGAGATCCTTTACTTCTTTGGTTAATTCCTAGATATTTAATTTCATGTGTGGCTATTATAAATGGGATTATGTTTTTATGTCTTTTTCAGATTGTTCAGTGCTGGCATAAAGAAATACTACTAATCTTTGTATGTTGATTTTGTATCCTGTAACCTTACTGAATTTATCAGTTCTAATAGTTTTCTGGTGGCGTCTTTAGTTTTTTCCCCTCCTTCTATTTTTACATTAAGTAAATTTTACAGTGGGGGTTGTGTTTCATTTTAGAATCAGGAAAATCAATCAAACTTTTAAAATATACAATCCAAAAAAATACAGTTATATGGTTCAGACTGTTATGTGAAAAAGAATATTGACTTTTTTTTTTTAATTGAGACGGAGTTTCGCTCTTGATACCCCGGCTGGAGTGCAATGGCGGGATCTCGGCTCACCGCAACCTCCGCCTCCTGGGTTCAGGCAATTCTCCTGCCTCAGCCTCCTGAGTAGCTGGGATTACAGGCACGCGCCACCATGCCCAGCTAATTCTTTGTATTTTTAGTAGAGACGGGGTTTCACCATGTTGACCAGGATGGTCTCAATCTCTTGACTTCGTGATACACCCGCCTCGGCCTCCCAAAGTGCTGGGATTACAGGCGTGAGCCACTGCGCCCGGCCAAGAATATTGACTTTTAAAACAATGGAATTGAATTCTATATACCTTGGTGATTTAAAAATAAGTTTTATACATTTTCTCCAAAAAAAAAAATGAGAAGAGAAGATATCACATTCTCTTTATTTCCTGAACACAGTAACTGCCATGGGTGTGGTATGACATAAAAACATGGACCCTGAAAATGAAAGACCTGGTTTTTTCACCATTCACTGCTTTACACCCTTTGCAAATCACAAATGCTTTTCAGATTGCTTTTGCTTTCTTGGGAAAGGGTACACTTTCATTTTCATTTTTTAAATTGAACTAATTTTAAGAGTTTCTACTTCCAATTCTTAAAGTAAAAAAGATGAGCCTTTAGAAAAGGTTTATTTTGAAGTTTAACTGCATCTTAAATATCTGAAACCCTTTAAGTAATTATCTTACATATACTAAATTTTCAAAAGGATCCTTAGCTCTTGGAATAAAATTAGCTCCTGACATACATCACTTGAAATTTTCCTGGGTGATGTTAGACTGCATCATTAGAAATTGAAGAATATATTATTTAATGCTTACCAGAATAAAAACAGTGATTAAAAAAAGAAAATCCTGCGATGTCTTCCAATCTCCTGACTTTAAACACCGGCTAATCATGATGGCTCCTAAATTCCAATCTCCAACCCTGACATACGCATGCAACTATCTTACTGACACGTCCACTTTTTGTCTAACAGGCATCTCACGTTAACATATCCCAAACCAGACCTTCTATCTTTCCTCCCCAAACCCTGTGCTTTCCATTTCAGTAAATGACTCCTCCTTTCCTCCAACTATTGAGGCAACTTATACTGGAGTCATGTTTGACTTCTCTTTCTATTGTACTTCTAGTCCAATCCCTCAGCAAATTTTGATGGCTGCCACTAAAATACATCCAGATGTTATAGTGAACCCCAAGTTTCCCTTAAAAGAATCTATATGTCAGTAAGTTCAGCTCTCTTATTCTTTAAATCTCTAAAGTTTAACTTCCTTTAAAGTGTAATTCCAGTAAATAACCTTCTCCACCGGTTCATCAATAGTTCACATCTGCTCCCCTCCCCCATTCTGACTCATTCCTATCATGCGGTCACCTCTGGCTACCTGCTCTGACACGCCCATAACCATCCTTCTCGCCAAAACACCCACCCTGCCACTCCAGCTCAGACCCCTGCTCTTTTTAAAATAGCCAGTCGGGATTAGTCTAGTTTGTGCTGTCTAACCCTAGCCAATATGGAACGACACAGCAGCAGGTATGACCCCCATCAGGCATAAGTATCCCTTCCCCCCTTGTCCAAGCATGCGGCCACCATCATTGCTCCATCTGGGCGCCCCACACTCTTCTATAGAAGTAAACTGCCTTGCTGAGAGGACACATCTTCGAGTGCTATTTCTTTTGCGGAGTCAAAATTTTACTTATAACACAGACATGGCTTCAGAGACGTCCTACCATGCCCACCTTCTCAGGCCATGCCATCATCGTTTCTTACCTGAAATATTTTAATAGCTTCGTACTTGTATCCCTGCTTGCTCTCTCACCCCCTCCTCCCCACTCTGTTGGTGCCACACAACACCTACAGCAATCTTTCTAAAATGTGCACCTTATTCCATTCTGACCCTGGGCAAAATCATCTAGGTGCTTCCCACAACTCCCTTTAAAGTAAAATTCAAAGTCCTCACCATGAATGACAAGGCCTGACATGATCTGGACCCTGAATACTCTATAAAATATTTTACCTACCACTCTTCCCCTAACTTATTCAACATCTACACTAATCTCTTAGCTCCTCTTTTATTTTTTTGTTTTTTGAGACAGAGTTTCGCTCTTGTTATCCCGGCTGGAGTGCAATGGCACATTCTCGGCTCACCGCAACCTCCGCCTCCTGGGTTCAGGCAATTCTCCTGCCTCAGCCTCCTGAGTAGCTGGGATTAAAGGCACGCACCACCATGCCCAGCTAATTTTTTGTATTTTTAGTAGAGACGGGGTTTCACCATGTTGACCAAGATGGTCTCGATCTCTTGACCTCGTGATCCACCTGCCTCGGCCTCCCAAAGTGCTGGGATGACAGGCCTGAGCCACCACGCCCAGCCAATTCCTCTTTTAATATATTGGCCCACTCAGCTCAGGGCATTATACTTGCTCTGCCCTCTGCCCGAGTTAAGCCTCAGCGCAAATGTCTTCTCATCAAAGAAGTACTACCTGACCAACCTATCTATAATAACACCTTCACTGCTCACCCATCATTCTTTATTTTTTTTTGAGAGAAGAAAAGAAAAAAAATGAGTAAAGGAGAGGAAGGAAGAGGGAGGGTGAATGGAAATATTGCTTTATTCTGAAAAAAGAAATGAGTATTAATAATGACCGATCAATGTTTCATTTACACCTATGAGGAGGTGTGATGTGGTATTGACAAGAATGTATATTTTGTGTATTTGAAGTGGAGGGCTCTATAAATATTTATTAAGTTTACTTGTTCCAGATCTGAGTTTGAGTCCTTGATATCCTTATTAATTTTCTGTCTCATTGAATCTAAGTTTCTATGTATCTGGGTGTTAGGATCATTAGCTCTTGTTGTTGCATTGATCCTTTTACCACTATATCTTTGTTGCTTTAAAATCTATTTTATCCATTATGAGAATTGAAACTCCTGCTTTTTATTTATTTATTTATTTATTTTTGCTCTCCATTTGGTTGGTAAATCTTTCTCCATCCCTTTGTTTTGAGTCTTTGTGTATCCTTGCATGTGAAACGTGTCTGGGTGGAACGTGCCGTTGGGTTTTGGCTGTGTCGTTTGAACGGGGGATTTAGTCGATTTAAATTAAGGGTTACTGCCATTTGTTGTAACCTGGCTGTTTTATCCATTCGTTGATGTAAATTCTTCTTTATGTTGGTGCTCTTTACTTTTTGGTATATTTTTAGAAAGGCTAATACTGGTTGTTTCTTTCTATGTGTAATGCTTCTTTCAGAAGCTCTTGTAAAGCAGGCCTGGTGGTAATAAAATCTCTGAGTACTTGCTTGTTCATAAAAGATTTTTCCTTCAGTTGTGAAGCTTAGTTTGGCTGGATATGAAATTCTGGGCTGAAGGTTCTGATCTTTGAGGATGTTGAATATTGGCCCCCACTCTCTTCTGGCTTGTAGAGTTTCTGCTGAGAGATCTGCTGTAAGTCTGATAGGCTTGCCTTT
>JAPYYA010005493.1:0-10738 GCA_028533165.1 Leontopithecus rosalia | reverse complement strand
AAAAAAAGAAAGAAATCAACTTGTAAACCTCTAGATCCAGGTCAGCAATGTCTCTCTCATTGCTTGATTTCCTTCCTTCCCTTCCCTCCCTCCCTCTCTCCCTTCCTCCCTTCCTTCCTTCCTTCATCCCTTCCTTCCTCCCTCTCTTCCTTCTTCCCTCCCTTCCTCCTTCCCTGCCTTCCTCTGAAAAAAAGAAAAAAAATGTAAAAGAGTGTTTTCTCAGGTAGATTTTTAAAAATTACTTAATAGATATATAGCTAGATCAATACAATAAATCCCATTTGTTTTTAAATTATTGGGCTTTATCAAGTCTATTAACCATAAACTCATTACATTTGAAAACTGAAAACGCAAAGGTATTATTTAAATCCCAAAGCATTTTCTTGTTTGATTTAATATTATTTTTATAAAATGTAATACTTGTACCCCTTTAATTTATGATATTTTCATGCCATAACTTTTCTATTAAAGTTTGTGTGTGTGTGTGTGTGTGTGTGTGTGTGTGTGTGTGTATTGTGTTGCTTTTCTTTTTTTTGGTGGGGGGAATGTTCTTCATCAGGAGGTAGCATAATGTATTGGTTAAACAAGTTTATTCAAGAATTTTACAGACTTAAATTTAATACTAGCTCAGTAATTTAGTATTTACTGATTTTGTTTGATTTGTTTGGACTCTAAATGCTCAATATCTTCACCTAGAAAATAGGATTCATGAAAGTCATTGTTCAAATGGTGTTCATAAAAATTACAACAGATTATGAATCAAAGTATTTAGCTCATTTTCTAACACTTGGGAACAATAAATTATAGGTAGCACTGTGATCACATCTCTGTTTCTGAACTCACCATATTAAATGCTTACTATTTTTCATTCTGGATGATTATGTCATCTAAATGCTTATTCTATGTGATGTTTTGATTTTCTAAAGGCTTCTATAATCATTTAGAGAAATTCTTTATCTTTGTAATTTTGAATGACATTATTTTCTAGACTCCAATAAAATCATTTGTATACTTTATATATTTTATCACTACATTGTTTTTCTTGATTCATTTGGTCAATGTAAAATTTGAATATTATAATAAAATTCAATAATTATTTAAGTTAATCTATTGATATAATTCCAATATTTACTCTTACATCAAGATATGTTGTTTTTACCTCAATCTGCTTTTTAAGTGAGTTTCATATAATGTGAACTGTTGGGGTTTCCTACTATGGTGGCTAATACTGAATATCAACTTGATTGAATTGAAAGATACAAAGTATTGATCCTGGGTGTGTCTGTGAGGGTGTTGCTAAAGGAGATTAATATTTGAGTCAGTGGACTGGGAAAGGCAGGCCCACCCTTAATCTGGGTGGGCACAATCTAATCAACTGCCAGTGAGGCTAGAATTATAAGCAGGCAGAAAAATGTGAAAAGAGAGACTGGCCTTGGCTCCCAGCCTACATTTTTATCCTGTGCTAGATGCTTCCTGTCCTTGAAATTCAGACTCCTTGAAATTCAAATTCCTCAGTTTTGGAACTCAGACTGGCTCTCCCTGCTCCTCAGCCTACAGACAACCTCTTGTGGGACGTTGTAATCATGTGAGTTAATACTTAAAAAACTCCCATTCATATGTATATATATATATGTATATATATAATACATAAATATATATAAATATATATATAAATTTATTTATTTGAGCAATGACTTTGTGTGAATGTTTATATATATATATATATATATGTTTATATATATATATATATATATACACACACCATATATAGATATATGGGAGTTATACATTATTAAGTGTATATATATATATATATATATATACACTTAATAAACTCCCATATATATTTTATTTATACATATAATATTTATATATTTCATTAGTTCTGTCCCTCTAGAGAATCCTGACTAATACATCTACCAACTTATGTCTAGGTTCCCATCACTCATTCTATTCAAACACTCCTTTAGAAATCTGCTCTATTGAACTCTTATCAATTCACTGACTCCTTCTACTAATAACATAATCAGTTGCTTAATTTTTTGAAATTTGTTTTTATTGCATATTTTTAAGGTGAACAGCATATTTTAATATACATATACACGGTGAAATATTTACTCTAGTAAAATAAATTAACATGTTTATCACCTTCCCTAGATACTCTTTTGTGTGTGGTAAAAGCACCTAAAATTTACTCTCAGCAAATGTTCAGTATACAATGCAATATTATTAACTAAAGTCCTGAAGTACTTCAGATCTCTAGAGTTATTCATTCTACCTAACTACAAATTTCTGCCCTTTGACTTATGTCTCTCCATTTTTTTCTTCTTTCCTGTCCCTGGTAACCACTGCTCCAGTCTGTTTTGTATTTATTTGAATTTTTTAAGATTTCACATATAAATGAGACCATTAAATATTTCTTGCTGTGTCTGGCTTGTTCCACTTAGCGTAATGTCCTCTGGTTTCATCCATGTTGTCACAAATGGCAGTGTCTTTTTTTTATTATATGTCTGAATAGTATTATATTGTGGATGTATGACAAAATTTCTTTATTAATTCATCCATTAGTGGACACTTAGATTGTTTCCACATCTTGGCTATTGTGAATAATGCCACAATAACATGGGAATGAAGATATCTCTATGAGGAGCTGATTTCACTGTAAATTTTTCTGTGTTTACTTTGTATTACTATCTTACCCATGCTCTTTGAAGCAAATTGTTTACAGTTATTATAGCTTCTTTCTTACCTTCATTAAGTTCTTAGAATATTAGAATCTAGTTTTTCTATTTAATAAATAAGATTTCTCTCACTAATAGGAAAACTTATTTATTTGCTTAAATTAATAGATAAAATTATGTGTATTTATTATGTACAACATGACATTTTGAAGTATATATACATTGTACAGTAATTAAAACTAGCTAACAAATGCATTACCTCACATAATTATGTAATAAGAACCCTTATCTACTATCTTTGCATCACAGTATATGTTCACTAACTATAGTCACCATGCTGTACAATAGAATCGTTTCACTTTATTTCTCCTAACTGTGACTACATATCCTTTGACCAATATATTCCCATTCTCTTCCTTTCCCTAACCATCCAAGCCTTGTCATTTGTGAAAACATGAATGATCTTGTAAAACATTATGTTATATGTAATAAACCAGACACAGAAAAACAAATATAACATGATTTCACTCATGTTTAGAATCTAAAAACACTGATCACATAAAAGCAATTTTTAGACTCTCTTTTAGTTTTGGAAGTTCTCACTCTATTCTTCAATGGCTTCCCTTCCCTAGTGTTATGAAAATACTTATAGTAATTCCTGTTCATGTTTTCTCCTAAATATCATTCAGTACATCATATTTCTTTTCCCCATCACTGTAGGCTGATTGAATTGTTCAAAAGATAAAAAGGTATAACCCAAGGAAATGTTTAACAGAGTCTTTAGAAAAAAAAAGACAACCAATATATGTTAATTTCTATTATTTAGCTTTCTAAAATTTTCATACTGGCATTCTTGTGACACTTCCTCAAGGCTCTCTTCCCCATCCAGTTTATCATTACTTTCTCCTTAAGGCTGATTTTCGGAAAGAAACATAAACTTATATGTCATCCCTAATTTCAGTTTTTTTCACCTGTTCCTCAATGATATGACACTCACATAAAAATCAGGCATACAAGAATTTCTGCTTAATAAGCATAATTACGCATCCACATCAAAATTTTCTTATCCTAATTCCTGAACATGTTACTTTACATGAAAAAAGACTTTGCACATATGATTACACTAGGGACTTGAAACGAAGAGATTAGACCAGATTGTTCATTGGGAACAATCTAATTTCATAGGATTTTAAAATGGAAGCTCTTTATTGGTGTGGTTAGAAAATGTGACTGCAGAATAATGGCCAGAGATGTGCAACTTTGCTGGCTTTGAGGATGAGCAATTATTTACTCTTCTGGATTGCAAGTAGTTGATAGAAGAAAAAAAAAAACAAAAAAGGAAAAGATTTTCCTCTAGAGCCTCCAGAAAATATTGTAGCCAGCTCATGCCTTTATTTTTATCCAGTAAGGCTTGTATTACATTTCTGACCTACAGAACTCTATGATAACCTATTTATATTGTTTTAAGCCATTGCATTTCTGGCCATTTTTACATCAGTCACAAAAGAACCAATAGAGTTCATTATGTGGATTTTGTTTTCTTTTTTTATTTATGTTGTTTTTCATTTAATTCTACCCATAAATAAGTTATGAATTTTACAAGCCAAATATTTTTGTATGAATAATAGAATATGCTTTAGTTTTCTATAATTGGATTAAGTTTCTATCTTTAACTCTCATTTCTCAAACTTTTGGCAGTAAACCTGATCCAGCCATTTTCAGGTAAATGCAGTCAAATGATCTTCCTTGTAGTTACATTTTATTTGTTTATTATTTTTAAAATTGTGTAATGACAAACAATAGTTTTATATATTTTTGAGTAAAATGTTATGATTTTAGAATGTAATATGAAATTATTAAATTAAGCTAATAGGCATATTAATCACCTCAAGGAGAGATGTAAAATTAGTCTGTCAAAGAGAAGTATGACCACCTATATTCATTTACATTTCAAATATGGTTATTAGTTGTTTGTGCTTTTTCTCATGTATAAATTGCCATTATATCATTACTTTATTGCTCTTCCATTTGTTTCCCATCGATGTTATTCATTTGTTGGAAATTTAACTATTACCAAAATATTAATTATTTGCTGTTCTTAGTATAAAAGTCAATTTCATTTAACCATCTTGCTCTTTGTATTTCTGTAAAGCATACAAAATTGTGATTAAGGAACATTTTAATTTTGGCAGGCTTTGCCTACACTCTAATGTGCCTTCAATCTCTTATGAACAGCTGAATTACATCTACCACATTAATAAGGTTTGCTTTTCTTAAACCTAATTTTGACAGTAGTACTTTTTATAATAATTGAACATTTTCAATATTAGATGAACTAGTGACATATTAATGTTAACAATAAAGAATTCCAGTAAGTCTGGAAGTCTGATATTTTGAGAAGGCTCAATAAAAGTGAACCACTGAAAATTCTGTGTAATGATTAGGAGTTAATGAGTCCATTTTTAAAACCTGAGAAAAAATACCTAAAAATACTTAAGAATCTCGCACTCAATTTAAAAAAATCAAAAATATCACTATGTTTTAAGCAAACTTACTAGAAATAAAATAGAATGTTTTAGGATTATGTTGCACAAAAGACCATTCAGAACTCCTTCACAGAACCCATGTGCAAAGAAGAAAGCATTATCTTAAAGGCACTGACTGTGTTTCTGTTTGTTTTTTGAGGTGGTGTCTTGCTCTCAGGCTGGAGTGCAGTGGCATGATCTCAGCTCACTGCCACCTTCACCTCCCAGGGTTCAAGCAATTCTCCTGTCTCATCCTCCCTAGAAGGTGGGATTATAGGTGCATGCAACCACACCTGGCTAATTTTTGTATTTTTAGTAGAGATGGGGTTTCATTATGTTGGCCAGGGTGGTCTTGAACTCCTGATGTCATGATCCACCCACCTCAGCCTCCCAAAGTGCTGGGATTATAGGCATGAGCAACTGTGCCTGGCTGTAATCATATGAATTTACCTTAGCTTATTTAAAAAATTTTTAAAACTTATATAATGTGGTCATGTCAGTGTTCAAAATATAAGTAGTTGAAAGAATTCTATGAGAAATAACTACAAATGATGAAAGAAATTGTATTGATGAAACTGAAAAGGACACAAGCAGACATCATATGCTCATGGATTAGAATAATTAATATTGTTAAAATGACCATACTGCTCAAAACTCTACAAATCCAATGCAATCCCTACTAAAATACCAATATCATTTTTCACAGAAATAGAAAAATCAATGGAAAAAATAGAGCCTGAATAACAAAAGCAATCCTAAGAAAAAAGAACAAAGCTGGAAGCTTCATATTAACTGACTTCAAAATATATTAAAAGGCTACAGTAATCGAAACAGAATGGTACTTTCACAAAAAGCAGACACATAAAATAAACAATGTAGAGAACTAAGAAATAAATTCACATCTTTACAGCCAAGAGATTTTTAACAAGGATTCCAGGAACATATTATGGAAAAGACATTCTCTTTTATAGCGTGCTGGAAAAATTGGAGATCCATATGCAGAAGAATGAAACTGGATGTCTATCTCTCCCCATGTACAAAAATAAACTCAAGATGAATTAGAGACTTAAATGTAAGACTTAAAACTAGAAAATTGCCAGCAGAAAATATGGGGGAATGATTCCAGGAAGTTAGTCCAAGCAAACATTTTGTGACTAAATCCTCAAAAGCACAAATATCAAAAACGCAAGTAGACACATGAGATTATATTAACTGAAAATCTTCTTCAAATCAAAGGAAACAATCAACAAAGTGAAGAGACAAATAGTTAAACTGGAAAAAATATTTGTGAACTATTCATCAAACAAGAAATTAATATCCAGAATATAGGAGAAATTTTTAAAACTCAGTAATAATAATAATCCCATTAAAAATGTGAACAAAGAACCTGAGTAGACACTTCTCAAAAGAAGACATATGATCTGTCAACAATTAAATGAAGAAGTGCCCAACGTTAGTAATCATAAGGGAAATGTAAATCAAAACTAAATGAGATATCATCATACTCCAGTTAGTATGTCTAGTACTAAAAAGACAAAAAATGGCCTAGTATGGTGGCTCACAGCTGTAATCCCAGCATTTTGGGAGATTGAGGTGGATGGATCAATTGAGGTCAGTAGTTTTAGACCAGCCTGGCCAACATGGTAAAACCCCATCACTACCAAAAATACAAAAAGTAGCTGGGTGTGGTACTGTGTGCCTATAATCCCAGCTACTCAAGAAGTCAAGGCAGGAGAATTGCTTGAACCTGGGAGACAGAGATTGTAGTGAGCCAAGACTGCACCAATGCACTCCAACCTCAGCAAAAAGAGTGAGACTCCATTACACACACACACACACACACACACACACACACACACACTAAATATAGGGAGATACAGCAAGAAGACTGAATAGAAGCCTCCATTGAGGTTCTCCTCATGGAAACAAAAAGTTAGCAACTATATACACCAAAAAGCACCTTCATAAGCACCAAAAATCAGAAGAGCAATCACAGTACCTGGGTGTAACTTTATATTGCTGAAAAAGGCACTGAAGGGAGGAAGAAAAACTGTCTTGAATTGCTGATATCACTCACCTTCATCCATGGCAGTGTACCTGCCTCTTGGAAAGAAAATCTGTACACTTGGGGGAGTGAGAGCACAGCAATTGTGAGCCACTGCATTGAAATTCAGGGTTGCCAACACTTGGCAGAACTCAGCCAATTCCAACAAAGGTACCATTTATACATGTCCTAGTCATAAGGGAATCACGTGTCCTACTGGTTTGAACTTGAATTTCAGCAAGCCTCACAGCTCTGGGCTTAAGTGCTCTGAGGTTCTACATAAACCTGAAAGGCAGTCTAAACCACAAGGAAGGCAATTCCTAGGCATTTACTGGTGCTGTGCTGAGCTCAAAGCCAGCGGACTGGCAGGGAGTGGGCACACAACCTCATGAGACACCAGCCAAGGTAGCCAGGGAAGTGCTTGTACCACCCCTCACCTAACCTCAAGCAGTATAGCTCACAAATCCAAAACAGACTCTTTCCTTCTGATTGAAGAGTAAAAAAAACTTTGTCTTGCAACTTGAATGTCAGCTCAGCCACAGTAGAATAGGGCACCAGGCAGGGTCATCGACCCCCTATTCCAGGCTCTAGCTCCCAGATGACATTCTAGACACACCCTGCACCAAAGAGGAACCTGCTATCTAGAAGGAAAGGACCCAGTACTGACAGGAACACCTGCTTACTAAAGATCCCTTGGGCCCTGAATAATCAGCAGTGGTAAACAGGTATTACATGGCGTGTGCCTTGGGTGCAACTTTGAGATGTTCTGGCTTCAGGTGTGATCCAGTATAGCTGTGGAGGCTATGAGGAGAGGCTCCTGCTTGAGGAAAGCAGAGAGAAGAGTAAAGGGGACTTTGTCTTGCAGTTTAGGTACCAGCTTAGCCACAGTGGGGAAAACAAGTAGGTTCTTGGGGTACCCAATTCCAAGCTTTGGATCTTGGATAAGATTTCTGGACCTACTCTGGGCCACAGGGGAGACCACTATCCTGAAGAGTGAGTCCTGGGTAGGAGTTTGAAGGCATTCACCACAAGCTGGCTGAAGAGCCTTTGGGTCTTCAGTAAAAGTCAGCAGTACCCTGGCAGTACACCCTATGAACTCATGGTAGTGGTGTACATGGGATGAAACTCCTCTGCCTGAGGAAAAGAGAGAAATATTGTGATAGACTGTTACTTGTGATTTCGGTGTCAGTTCAGCCACAGTAGAATAGAGCACCAAGTGGATTACTAAGTTTTCCCACTCCAGGAACAACATCCCTGGAGCCACCTGGGGTCTGAGGAAACTTGCCACCCAGAAGGGAAGGAAACAGGACTGGTTGGGTTTACTATCTGCTGATTGTAGGTCCGTTGACCCTTGGTCTGACTCAGCACAGTTCAGCTGGTGGTGGACACAGGGGTGCTGGTGGCCTCCACCTAGTTCCAGGAAGCTCAGCACAGAGAGAAAGAGAGAAACTATTTGTTTAGGAGAAAATAAGGGAAGAGAACAAAAGTCTCTTCCCAGTAATCCAGATAATCCTTTGGGATAACATTCAAAAAATAGCAGTTGTTCCTGAGGATTTGGAGAAAGGGGAACTTTTATACACAGTTAAGAGAAATGTAATGAGTACGGCCACTATGGAAAACGGTTTATAGAATTTTCCAAAAACTAAAATATAACTACTATGAGATCCAGAAATCTTGATACTGGGTATTTAACCAAAGAAAAATAAATCAGTATATCAAAGGGATACCTGCACCCTCATATTTATTGAAACAGCATTAACAATAGCAGAGATATAGAATCAACCAATGTATCCAAAATTAGATAATGAAAATGTGGGCTAAATGCACCAATCAAAAGACATAGAAAGGCAAATTGGATAAAAAGCCAAAACCCATTGGTGTGCCATATCCAGGAAACCCATCTCACATTCAAGGATACACAAAGGCTCAAAATAAAGGGATGGAGGAAGATTTACCAAGCAAATGGAGAGCAAAGAAAAGCAGGAGTTGCAATTCTCGTCTCTGATAAAATAGATTTTAAAGCAACAAAGATCAAAAGAGACAAAGAAGGTCATTACATAATGGTAAAAGGATCAATACAACAAGAAGAGCTCATGATCCTAAATATATATGGCCCTTATACAGGAGCACCCAGATATATAAGGCAAGTTCTTAATGACCTACAAAGAGACAGACTCCCACACAATAATAGTGTGAGACTTTAACACTCCACTGTCAATATTAGACAGATCAACCAGACAGAAAATTAACAAGGATATTCAGGGCTTAAACTCAGACCTGGAACAAGAAAACCTGATAGACATTTACAGAACTCTCCACCCCAAATTCATAGAATATACATTCTTCTCAGCACCACATCATACCTACTCTAAAATTGACCACATAATTGGAAGTAAAGCACTCCTCAGCAAATGCAAAGCAACTGACATAATAACAAACAGTCTCTCAGACCATAGTTCAAGTTAAAACTCAGAATTCAGAAACTAACTCAGAACCGCACAGCTTCATGGAAACTGAACAACTGGCTTGAATGTTGACTGGATAAACAATGAAATGAAGGCAGAAATAAAGAAGTTCTTTGAAACCGAGAACGAGGACACAACATACCACAATCTCTGGGACATATTTAAAGCAGTCTCCAGAGGAATATAAATAGCAATAAGTGCCCATATGAGAAGAGTGGAGAGATCCAAAATTTATATCCTATCATCAAAATTGAAAGATCTAGAGGAGCAAGGTCAGAAGAACTCAAAACCTAGCAGAAGACAAGAAATAACTAAGATCAGAGCAGAACTGAAGGAGATAGAGACACAGAAAACCCCTCAAAAAAATCAATAAATCCAAGAGCTGGTTTTTTGAAAAGATCAACAAAATAGACCACTAGCCAGACTGTTAAAAAAGAAAAGAGAGAACAACCAAACAGATGCAATAAAAAATGATAAAGGGGAAATCACCACAGATTCCACAGAAATTCAAACCATCATCAGAGATTATTACAAACAACCCTATGCACATAAACTAGTAAACCTGGATGAAATGGATAAATTCCTGGACATCTGTGTCCTTCCAAGCCTAAACCAGGAGGAAAGCAAAACAATGAATAGACCAATAACAAGGTCTGAAGTTGAGGCAGCAATTAAGAGCCTACCACACAAAAAAAAGCCCAGGTCCAGATGGGTTCACAGGCGAATTCTACCAGAAACACAAAGAGCTGCTGGTGCCATTCCTTCTGAAACTATTCCAAATAATCCAAAAAGAGGGAATCCTTCCCAAATCATTTTATGAGACCAACATCATCCTGATACCAAAACCCAGCAGAGAATCAACAAGAAAAGAAAACTTCAGGCCAATATCCATGATGAACATAGATGCGAAAATCTTCAATAAAATACTGGCAAGCCGATCGCAACAGCACATCAAAAAACTTATCCATCATGATCAAGTAGGATTCATCCCGGGATGCAAGGCTGGTTCAACATACACAAGTG
>JAPYYA010005492.1:0-10739 GCA_028533165.1 Leontopithecus rosalia | reverse complement strand
GAGATCTATTGGGGGAAATAGGGGAGGGACAGCGGGGGGGGGAGTGGGGGAGGGATGGCATGGGGAGAAATGCCAAATATGGGTGAGGGGGCAGAAGGCAGCAAAACACACTGCCACGTGTGTACCTATGCAACTATCTTGCATGTTCTGCACATGTACCCCAAAACCTAAAATGCAATAAAAATTAAAAAAAAAAAAATCAATTTTATTTCTGTACACTACCAATGAACACTCTGAAAATAAAATTAAGAAAGCAATGTAATTTATAATAGCTGCAAAAGAATAAAATAAGAGGCCGGGCGTGGTGGCTCACGCCTGTAATCCCAGCACTTTGGGAGGCCGAGGTGAGTGGATCATGAGGTCAAGAGATCGAGACCATCCTGGTCGAAATGGTGAAACCCCATCTCTACTAAAAATACAAAAAATTATCTGGGTGCGTGCCTGTAATCCCAGCTACTCGGGAGGCTGAGGCAGGAGAATTGCCTGAACCCAGGAGGTGGAGGTTGTGGTGAGCCAAGATCGCGCCATTGCACTCCAGCCTGGGTAACAAGAGCGAAACTCCGTCTCAAAAAAATAATAATAAAATAAAATAAAAAAGAATAAAATAAGAAAAAAATTAACAAAAAAGTACAAGACATGTACACTGTGCACTGAAAACATAGTTGTAATAAATAAGCAAATGGAAAAGTAGCTCATGTTCATCGATTGGAAGACTTAATATCAATAAGATGGCAATTTTTCCCCAAAGTTGATCTGCAGTTTCAATGCCATCCTACCAAATTTCAGCTGCCTCTTTTTTTTCTTTTGTAAAAATGGAAAATCTAGTCATAAAATTCATGTGTTCTTGTGTAAGGAATGCAGAATAGCCAAAACAGTCTTTAAAAAAGAATTTAAAAATTGGGGTACTCATACTTCATGTTTTCAAAATCTGCTATAAATCTACAGTCATTAAAACAGGATATTACTGGCATAAAGATAGATATAGAGATCAGTGAAGTACAATTGAGAAGTTAGCAATAAATATTCACATATGGTCAATTCATTCTTGACAAGGGTGACAAAAAATTTAGCAGGCAAAAAAAAAAATAGTTGTTTCAACAAATGGTGCCAGGATAACTTGATGTCCACATGCAAAAGAATGAAATCGAATTTCTATTACACACAACTCAAAATGGATCATACACTTAAATACAAATGTTAAAACTATAAAACATCTCAAAGAAGGCAAGTTTGGTTCAATAGCTGGTTCATTAAATGCCTAATAAACAACAAGACTTATTTAGTAGCAGTAAATCTTTTGTGGCCTTTGGCTAGGCAATGGTTTCTTAGGTACCAAAAACAGAAACAACAAAAGAAAATAATAGATTACTTGAAGTTCATCAAAATTAAAAACATTTTTGCATGAAAGGATACCACCAAGAAAATGTAAAATCAATTCATGAAATAGGAGAAAATATTTGAAAATCATATCTTATTTAAAAATTGTATCCATAATATATAAACAACTCCTACAGCTCAACAATAAAAAGACAAAAACCAAAATTATAAAATAGGCAAGTGATTCAAACAGATATTTCTTCAACGAGAATATGTAATGGCCAATAAGCACATGAAAAGTTCAGTATCCTTAGTCTTTAGAGAAGTGTAAATCAAACCCGCAATGAAATAGTACCTCAAACCCACTAGGATGACTAAGATTAAAAAGTAATACTGCAATGATTTTTGGTGAGGATGTGAAGAAATTAGAAGTCTCATGTAGTCCTGATGGAAATGTAAAATGGGGCAACTATTTTGGAAAACAGTTTGCTGCTCCTCAAAATGCTAAACAGAAAGGAAAAAAAGCTAAACAGAGATTTACTATTTGACTCAGAAGTTTTATTCTTAGATGTATACACAAGATAAATGAAAATTTATGTACAAAAGCTTGTACATGAATGTCAATAGCAGCATGACTCATGATAGACAAAAGGTGGAAACCACCAACATGTCTATCATTTGATTAGTGGATAAACTAAATGTGATATATGTGTACAATGGTATGTTATACAGCAATAAAAAAACCAGTGAAGTACTAAGACATGCTACAACATTGATGACCCTTGAAACCATGCATGAAGTAAAAGCATCCAATCATCAATGACCCCACATTGTTTGAATACATTGATCATAAATGCTTAGAACAGGCAAATCCACAGAGACGGAAAGTAGATTAGTGTTTGCTTGGGGCTAGGGTGGGAAAGGGGAGCAGAAGTGGGAAATTACTGTTGATGTATAAGGAATTTCTTTTGGAGGTGTTGGAATGTCGCCAATTAAACTGTGGTGATGATTAACACAACTTTCTGAATATACTCAAAATGATGGGGTTGAAAAAAATGTATTGAGAGAGCATTATTCTGAGCAAGTTCATAGTGTTGGGGTTACACAACATAAATATTATACAGTCTCTGCACCAGATGGAAATATATATTTCATACATTTTTTTTAAAAAAAGCCCATGCACTGATTTAAATAAATGAACAAATAAGTCAGAAGACAGGAAACATATATGAGAAATCTTCACTGCCACCATTAATCAAAGTGATATAACTTTAAGCAGTAATAAACTACTTTTCTCTTTTAAATAATCAACTAGTACATTTAAATTCTGACACCTTGTTCTGACAATAGTGTGGTGAAACTGCCAACCTCAGGTGCAGTTGATGGCAGTTAAATCAGCATTTTGTAAAAAAGCAGTTTGGAAACGTATATCAAGGGCTATAAGATTTTACACCAATTGAACTAATAATTCCACTTGTTGTAATCTATCTTAAAGAAGTAATTTGAAGAATGGAGGAAGCTATTTGAGAAGGTAGACCAAAGGAACACATAAAATATATATATATATATATATATATATATATATATATATATATATATATATATATAAAATCACATTTAATTCCCTCAATAAACTCATTAGTTATATATTCTTTGCTTCATTTACAAAGAAACTAAAGCTCTTCAAAGTTAGAGCCTCTGTCCAAGGTCACACAGCTGGTAAGAGATACAGCTGGGCTTTGATCTCAGATGAGCCAGTACCAAAGCCAATGGGCTGTCAACTGCCATGGCAGCTTTCTTTGGGGAAAAACCCTGCTCATAGAAGCGGAGGATCTCACTTAGCCTACTCTACTCTCAGAACAGTTTATCCATCTGTCAGATGTAGGGAAGGGATGCACTAAATGGTATCTAGCATTTCTCTTAATCCTGGGCTTTTTTTTTTAATTGTTGTGAATAAACCTCAAGGAAAAAAATACAAAAATAAGAATTGTGCAGGAAATATTAGACTTTCTTTATTTCTTCCTTTATCTTTAGGACTTTCAACCAGGCTTACTCCTTGTTTTGGATTTTTATCTTCAGTGTATTGATGTTTTCTTAATCAAGATTAGCTACTTACCATGCTTGTACTTATGCACTGAATAAATATATGGTAGTGATTAAATGTGTAGGATATATACATATAGAGCGAGATCTCAGAGTTTCATGTACTATTTTTGAAATTTCTATTCTTGTTTAAAGTAAGTCACATTTAAAGATCAATGTACAGAAAAGCAATTTGACAGATTATGAATGTTTCAAAAATTATATTTAAAAGACTAGCATAATAACAGGAAAATGATTGTTATATTAGTTTTTAAAAGTATACAAATTTTAATATGCAATATTACTATAGTTATATACAAAAATGCAAAAACCAATTATACATGTTTAAAGTGAAACAAAATAAAATGTGAACATGTCCAGATGTTATGGCTAATAGATAACTTATTTTATTCTATTTTTCTGATTTTCAAGTTTTATGCAATAAGCTTGCATTTCCTTTTTTCCCTTTTGGATTCACTTTTTCTTTTACTGAAGTTTACCCTTTGATGGTGTGAAGTTTTACTACAATATGTTTGGAATGTGAATTTACTTCTAGTTATTTTGCATAGCTTTGGTATTTACTTTAAATATGGGGACTCTTCTTTAAGGCTAAAAAGTTTTCTATGAATATCAATTCATTTAAATATTGTTTTTCCATGTTTCCTTTATTCTCTACTTGAAGCATCTAACTTTATCCTTTGTTTATTCCTGTGTCACTTTGAGAAAATTTCCTGAGTAGTATCATCCATTTTACTAATTTTTTCCTCGTACCCTTATATGAGATATTTACTCATCTTTTTGATATATTTGGTCTAATTATCATATTTTCAATTCCAATAGTTCAATTTTCTTCATTTTTTTTCTACCCATCTGTCTTTGAGTCATGTCTCTTGGTCTTTATTTCATGATTAGTTTTTCTGCTTTATAAGGTTATTATGTCTTTTGATATATGAGAATTTTAAACATATTATTTTTAAAAATCATTTTTAGATTGCTCTATTATATTTATTTATAGATGTTTCTTGGCTTATGATGGGGTTATGTCCCAAATAAACTTATCATAAATTAAAAATATCCTGTCAAAAATACATTTAATACACCTATTGAATATCATAGCTCAGTCTAGCCTATCTTAAACGTGCTCAGAACACTTAACATTAGCCTATAGTTGGGCAACATCATCTAATACAAAGTCTATTTTATAATAAAATGTTGAATACTGCACATAGATGGACATTTTGTAGACATGGTGGGATGCAAAAATACAAAACACAATATCAAAACATGCTGCCAACACAGTACACTGTAGAATATTGCTTGTTTATTCATGTGATGATGTGGCTGCCTGGAAGCTGTGACTCACTGTCACTGCCCAGCATCACAAGAGAGTACTGTACTGCATATTGCTAGCCCAGGGAAAGATCAAAATTCAGAATTCAAAGTATGATTTCTAATGACTATGTGTTGCTTTCATACCATCATAAAGTCAAAAAATTGCAAGTCAAACCATCATAAGTCAGAGACTATCTGTAGTTGAGAAGGAAGGCATCACTTGATTACTGAATATGTTGGCTGCAAATATTAGTTTTTTCATGTGCTTTAGAATTTTAGTTTGTGAGTTAATCTTAAATAAAAGTTTGAATTTGTTTTGTTTCCGTGAGGGCATTTTGGTTTGTTTTTTTGTCTGCCACAACATTTGTGCAGCCTCCTATTTCTCACAGCGAGCCTGGCTCTCATGCTTTGCCATGTGTGGAACTTATTATGTTCCCCATTACCTCATAGGAGTCCAATTTCTTTCAGACTGTTTCTAGTTCCAAAGCCTGCCAGGCCCTTGTCTTCTACCTTATTGCTTTGCTCTTTATTCCCTACCAGATCAGCAAACATATTTAACATCGTTTAATTTTTAAACCATGTTTTATGCCTTTTAAATATACACAAATACAAATCTTTCACTGCTAAGCCTTTGGACTAGAGAAGAAATTTAAAGTGTGACTTCAAAGCTCCATTCTGATTATAAGTGCATTTATTAATTTTTCTTTTGTTTTTAGTTTGTAATCATGAAATTTTAGAAATATATAAAGGTTCAGAAAATACTGTATTCTCCATAAACCCTTCACCTGGTTTATTTATTTTTTTGTTTGCAACTTTTCCATAAATCTACAATTACTTCAAATTAAATCCTGATTTAAAAAACAAATAAAAAAGAAAATACTGTATTCCCCAGTATACCACCACCAATATAAAACAGACATTAACTTTTGGCCATATTTGCTTTACATCTTTTTTTTCTTTTTTGAAAAGTAAACTATTTCAAATGTTTCTGAAATTCACTTGTTCTTTTCCTCTCTTCTCCCAAAGGTAATTGTTATTTTATACTTGACATTTATAATTCTTGTGTACTTAATATACATGTGTGAAACATACATTCCTATATGTACACATACATGTTTCTGTGTCTTTAACAAAGATGTAGTGGTGTTTTCTCATGTTTGAAAAGTTTGCAATACAAATATTTGATATAAATATAAAAATCTATCTTATTGTGACTTGAGTTTTCAGTATCATATGTCAGGTTCATTTATGTTGGCATTTACCTCATTAGATAGTTTAAATTACTGCAACACGTTACTCAATTGTATACATGGTTCACATTTCCCTAATGCAGAATAGTTAGGTTGTTTTTGCTCTGTTGATGTTGTAAACTGAGCTAAAAACAATCATCCTAGAGCTTGTCTCCTTGCACATATGTGTGAGAGCTTCTCTAGGAGAGACATAAGAAGTAGTCTTTCTGAATATTGATGTGTTCAACTTAAATGAATGTTGCAGTTTCTTCTCAAGGTCATTGTATCAATGTAGAGTTCTACAGTCATGTACTGGAGTTTCCATTTCTCTACATCTTCACCATCATTTGGTGTTATCAGACATTAATTTAGTCATTATGATGGTCATTTAATATTATCTACTTATTTGTAATTGTAATTTCACTGATTTGTAATCAGGTTGAACTTTTAAAAATATGTTTAATGGCCATTTTGGTTTCCTGCTTCTGTGAATTGTTTTTTTCAAATCCTTCACTCATTTTTCTCTTAAATTTTAATTTGTTCTTTTTAATCTGTATTAGCTAATTATATATTCTGAGTACAAATATTTTTTCAGTGTGACAGTCAGTAGCTCTACTCACTGATACCCAATTCTCTTTTCTTTTTGGCACATGAAACATTTAATTTCCTGGTTCCCTTAGGAATAGATGGATTCATCTGATTAGTTCCGCCAAATGAATTATGAATAGAAGTGACGTGGGTAAATTCTAGGTTACAACATTTAACTGCTAGTGTGAATCCTTGAAAATTTTATTTCTCTCTTTTATGCTCTTACCAATGACCACGATGTGGGTGCTCCATCAGCCTGGGTCTCTGTGTAAATTAAAATACCCACTGCTGATTCAGTGAGATGTAGCATGACCAAGATAAAAACTTTTATTGTTTCAAGCCACTGAAATTTTGGTGTTGTGTTGTAACCTAGCCTATCCCGATGAATACAATTCGTTATGTGTTGCAGATAACTTCTGTTCATTGGTTTTACATTTTTGTCTTTTACTTTAATATAATTACATTTATCAATCATTTATAATTTTTGCCCTTTATGTCTTATTTTGTAAATTCTATTCAAAGACATATTTTAACCTAATATTTTTTAAGTTTTCATGTTTTGAAATATATTTTTGTGTGTAATACAAAGACACTAATTTTATTTTATTTTTATACATAGATGAATAACTTTGTAAGCTCTATTTGTGAAACAGTAACGTTTTCTTCCCACTGCTTTGTCTATTTGTCAATCCTGCACCTTTACTTCACTCCTAGATTTTTTTTTCAGTGAAAGTCTCTGAATGATCAATTCTGTTTTTGACTGGAAATATTTTTACTTTGCTTTCACTCTTAAATGGATAATTTAGCTAGTATGTAGAATTTTAGATAGACAGTTATTTCCCATCGGTGTTTTAAAAATAGTATTGCATTGTCTTCTGACCTCTATTGTTGTTACTAAATAGCCTGTTCTCATTTCTATTGCTGTTACATTATAGGTAATCTATCTTTTCAATCTGGTTGCTTCAAAGGTTTGGTCTTTAGTGTTCTGCAAATTCACTACAACATTCACAAGTGTAGATTTATTTTTCTTCCCCTGTTAAAATTTTTGTGAATCTTAAATAGAAGGATTCATTTGTAAACTAATTCTAGAAACTTTAAAAACACTATTCCTTTTATATTTTCTCTTCATCATTTCCTTACTCTGTACTTCTGGACTCCAATCAAGTAAATGTTGGGTCTTCTTGACTTCTTTATTATACATAATTTTTGTCTCATTATTTTTCATTCTGTGTTAATTTTTTGAAAGTTTCTTATTTCTAATGTTTACTAATTTCTCTTCAGAGACTTCTGATCTGTTTAAACTATTTACTAATATTTAATTTTAATAACTTAAAAATTGTTGAAGTACATCATTTTTAAAAATATTTCAGTTTCTTTTTATGTCTTATTCACTTATTTGACTTCATTATGTATGCTTTTAGCAAATCACTTTAAATTCATATTGTTGATAAATTATCTCAGATTCTTGTAGATTCCCACCTGGCATTTTTGTCATATTTTCTAACTATCATTCATGGCATATTCTTTCTCTCAATATTCTGTAATTTTTAATAGAAACTTTCCTTTAAATTGGGTAGGTTTTTTTCTCTGTCAATCTTTTTTACCTTTGGGTGAAATTCCAGATTAGTTTTATGTTTGCATCTGCCAATGACCCATGAGTATCACCAGATACAGGCCAATTTTGCTGTTATTTTATAAGCTTAGGGTTTCCTAGATCAAGTAGGCCATGCAACTTTAAATCTCAGACACCTGCCAAAGAGAGTACCATGTTTATAAATTATCAGGAGACATCCTTTTCATTCTCCTCTAAAAACCCAAATAGTGGTATATAAACTTCCTTGCCATGTCTGTATATCATTGTTAGGTAGGTTTTTAAATTTTGTTTTGTTTTTTTTCATTCTATACTTTAATTAAAGATACAGCCTTTTCGTATGCTGGATCTGTGTAGATGGTCTTTGCTCTAACTCTCTACTTTCCATGCTCTCAAGGTATCACTATCTGTGTCTGTACGTGAATAGAAACTGTCCCCTAGTTTAATGACAGACATAACTCATAAACACGCATTCCACCATTTTTTTCTTCTCCACTTATTTTTACTCTGCTCTTTGAGTCTGGAACCTGAGACTTGCCCATTCTCAGCTATAACTAAAAAAGAATGCTTGCGATATTTTATCCAGCATTTCTAGATTTTTGTCTTAGAAAGGTATACAGACTATACAGTACATCAGTTTATTAGAACTGTAAGTATATTATCCAAATATTTAAAAATATATATTTTAACTTGAGAAAAAGGAGAAACGTGCATGAATTTCATTTTGTGTTTATTCTAAAAATAAAGCAAAAGGGTAAAGCTTTCCTGGCCTACTTATTTCCGACCATATTTATCTTTCATAAAATTTACACAGACATAGCTTAGCTATTTCATTTCCTACTGTTAAAAGAATTTCCAAAGCTTTGAATTTACCAGTGTAAAGACAATTTATATAATACAATCACTGAATCTTACTCTATGTTGATACCCTAATGGTGCCTAAGTTAAAATCTCCCTGTTACCAGTTATGTAATCTTAAACTAGTAATTTAATATAGGAATAAATATCATATCTATCCCAAATAGTTGTTGAAAGATATAAATGAAATAAGAAAGTAGTATACATATTTCAGCGCCAGGTCAGAGTAAGTACTATGCTGAGTTATATTATAAATAAAAGATGACAATAATAACTATAACTTTGAATTTGTATTTGGTCATCAAATTCCAGATGACCCTGAAACACCAACCAATTTGATTCAAAACAGATCTTTTGTGGCATCTAACTGTCAACACATTTTAATAAAAATCTCAGCTCAGCTGTCATTGTGAGGTGTAAGAAGATCAAACTCTGTGCTTTGGCATGTTTTCTAAGGTTAGGCTGAAACGCTAAATTATATCATTATGCATATAACTCTGGAATTTTTTTAAGTGTTTACATTAATTAATATAAGGGTAAACACTGAACATGGCACCTGGCGATTTGTAGGCCTATGTCAGTTTTCTTCCTATCATTATTATTTCAAGTCATTCCACAAATCTAGAAGAAAAGAATAGAACACCAAGGCTTGGAAAGTGTCTGCCACGTTAAGTGTCAAGATTGCTGGATGAGTGCTCTCTTCAGCAGCACAGATACTAAAATTGGAATGATATGGAGAAGATTAGAATGGCCCCTGCACAAGGATGACATGCAAGTTCGTGAAGCATTCCATATTTTTCCATGACCAAGTAGGATTCATCCCGGGGATGCAAAGCTGGTTCAACATACGCAAGTCTATAAACATAATTCACCACATAAACGGAACCAAAGAAAAAAACCACATGATTATCTCAATTGATGCAGAATTCAATAGCCCGTTATGCTAAAAACCCTCAATAAACTAGGTATTGATGGAACGTATCTCAAAATAATAAAAGCTATTTATGACAAACCAACAGCCAATATCATACTGAATGGGTAAAAACCAGAAGTATTCCCTTTGAAATCTGGCACTAGACAAGGATGCCCTCTCTCACCACTCCTACTCAATATAGTACTGAAGTTCTGGCCAGAGCAATAAGGCAAGAAAAAGAAATAAAGGGCATTCAAATAGGAAAGGAGGAAGCCAAATTGTCTCTGTTTGCAGATGATATGATTGTATATCTAGAAGACCCCATCGTCTCAGCCTCAAATCTCCTGAAACTGAGAAGCAACTTCAGCAAAGTCTCAGGATACAAAATCAATGTGTAAAAATCACAAGCATTCCTATACAGCAATAACAGACTTAAAGAGAGCCAAATCAAGAACGAACTGCCATTCACAATTGCTACCAAGAGGATAAAATACCTAGGAATACAACTAACAAGGAATGTAAAGGACCTCTTCAAGGAGAACTACAATCCACGGCTCAGTGAAATAAGAGAGGACACAAATAGATGGAGAAACATTCCATGTTCATGATTAGGAAGAATCAGTATCGTGAAAATGACCATGCTGCCCAAAGCATTTACAGATTCAACGCTATCCCCATCAAACTACCAATGACCTTCAAAGAACTGGAAAAAACCACCTTGAACTTCATATGGAACCAAAAGAGAGCCCGCATAGCCAAGTCAATTCTAAGCAAAAAGAACACAGCGGGAGGCATCACACTACCGGACTTCAAACTATACTACAAGGCT
>JAPYYA010005491.1:0-10741 GCA_028533165.1 Leontopithecus rosalia | reverse complement strand
ATTTTTCGATTGGGTCTCTGAGTAGAGGCCCAGATTGTTGATGATGAAGTATTTCTGTTTCTTAATATTCCTTCTAACTGTCTAGCCCCTCTGCTGTAAGACTGCTGAGGTGCACTCCGGGCCCTGCTTGCCTGGGGTACACCTGTAGCAGCTGCAGAACAGTGAGGGATGCTACCAGTTTCTTCTTCTATCTTTGTCCCAGAGTGATGCCCGCCAAATGTCAGTCTGATCAGTCCTTTTTGAGGTGATTCTTTGGGTATACGGGGATCAGGGAGCTATTTGAGAAGACGATCTGTACTTTATAGGAGCTCAAGTGCTGTTCTGTGACCTCTGTTGTTCATTCAGTGTTGCTAGGCAAGTGCATTTAAGTCTGTTATGGCAGAACTCATGAAACCGGTGTTTTTCCTCAGATGCTCTGTCTCGGGAAGTTAGGGCTTTTTTGTGATTATCCGTTGTGCTGTCCTGCCCAGCTAGGAGGCAGTCTAGTCACTATTTGGCTGCCGAGGCTCCGCCCTGCTGGTGTGAGGTTCGCCCTTTTGCTGTGGGCTTCGTCCTGCTGTTTTTGGCTCCGCCCTACTAACGTAGGCTCCGCCCTGCTGATGTGGGCTCTGCCCTGTCGGTGGAGTCTCTCTGTTATTGCGGGTTGCCTTGGCAATGGCTGACTGCCTCAGCAGTGGGCGGGTACCTCAGTAGGGGCGGCAGCTCTTGGCAATGGCAGATGCCCCTCCTCCACTGAGCTGCACAGTCATGTGTTCAGCTCTTCCCACAGTGGAACTCTCAACCCCTGGCACTCCGAATTGCATTATTGCTTGTCCCTGTCGGGGTGGGACCCGTCGAGCCTGATCACTTGGCTCCCTGCCTCCCAGCCTTTTTGCTTTTTTTTCTTTTTAAGTTGTAGGGTTGACTCTCTCCCAGGTGCCTCAGCGGCTGGCTGAAAAGGCACTTGGGTCTGTGAGATTTCCCGTGCAGCCACCCGCTGCGCTGGTTCACAATTCACCTCCCAGAAATCTCCTGGTCTAGTTCACCGTCCAAAACCCGTTCAATCAGATGAACATAGCAATCTGCCCTCCCAAGTCTCAAATTGCCGGTTTAACAGGGCACCCAGACCCGTGTGTTTCATGCGCCGTGCCGCTGCGGGCGGCGCTGGCTGCCTGGCCGCGCCAGCGGAGAGCGCTGTGCTTGAGTCCTGCATGTCTTTTACACCTGGGCTTTTCCCCCTCTCTGTGGGCTATAAGGATCCGTCTGAAAATGCGGTGTTTGCTTACCCTCTGCGTCTTGACTGAGAGCTGCAGTGGTGAGTTGCTTCTAGAGCACCATCTTCCTCCCCCTCCTCTCATTTAAATCTTTATAGCATCCTATGACGTGATTAGAATTATGCCCTCTTCAATCATGGAAATGCAAAGCTCAGAGATTTAACCAAACTCTTAAGTAATGGTGAAACATTAACTCATGCCTTATTTCACTTATCATTTATTCATTCATTCCATTCATTCAATAAATATTTATAATTCATTCATTCATTTAATAAATGTTTATCACACATTCACTATATGATGCTATACTAGACATGGTACTCAAAGTTGAGCAAGAAAAACCCAGTCTATACCTGTATAGGGCTTACAAATTTATAACTTTCAGCCTAAATATTTCTTAGAGAGTTGAAGGAGTTTGATGCAAAATGATTTAATTTGCTATTTCAAAAACTCTATAATTTAAGCAAATTTGTTATAAAACAACATTTGGAGAGTAGTAAACAAGCTTGCTCCCATCGTAATAAGCAAGGTTATGCCCATAGTAATAAACAGGGTTATGCCCTAAACAAAAGTGCCCAGCCCGGGACCAAATGGATCCTGAAATCCAGCCCATTCCCTACTTGTCAAGGGTGTATGTGAGCACAGAATTATGCCAAACATGATGGGTGGGAGTGGATTTTTCTAGTTTTTAAATACCAGCCTGGTAGTATAATGTCCATATCATTTCCTGTTACAACAGTTTACGACCACTACTTAAAATCATAGTGACATAATTCAAGTTATGTAACTATAATTTTCCAGTTGAGAATCTTGTTGTGGGGTCATTTGTTTGAAATGGAGAAAATTCTATGTCAAATTACAAAAAACAAAAAACATTTTCTGAAGGTTCACATTTTGAACACATGTCCCATTTTGGTTAAAGATATTGTATGAAAAATAGTTTGTATTTATTAGACAACTAATATTATTTGTGCAGTCATGTTCTCAGATTGATTTTCTATGAGCCTCATTTGCAATCGTAGATTAGTTTCAGCTCATTAACTAATATGAGAAATCCATGTATTTTAGATTGTTGTCATTTTTTTCTTTTTAGGTTGTAAATTCATATGAAAATATGAAGTGTTGTTATTAATCCTCTTAAATTACAAGTTCTTCAGAGGGTGAGAAAATAGCCTGAAGGATAAAATGCTAATCCATTCTCAGCATTGCACCCTCCATTGGCATTTATGAGGAGAATTGCCAAGGATTGCCTAAGAGACTCATGGCTGAGAGCTTTAGGGAGGCCTAAACCAGCTGCAGAGTGTGAGGTCCTGGGAACTGGAATTCCTATCTTCCGGGGCAGAGTCAGGGGGCCCCACCTCTTGTCTCCAGGCGGTCTACCTTTCCACACCTTACCTTTCCAGCTCTGTTTTCCTTGTCTCTTCCCTCCTCCAAACCCTTTCTAAATCAGAATCCACATATGTCAAAGACCCACTTTGTGGCTGATGGCTTTCATTAACTCCTCCCCCATTTCCAGTACTAAGGAAAAAAAACACCACCACCAAAACCCACAGCAACAAAATGCTTAATCCATTCTCCTGTTCTAAACCTTCAGTTTCCTCATTTCTCTCTAATTTTGTTTTATTAAGCTCCACTGTTGGAAAGTATGCCTAAGACTCCTGCATGCCATAATTGTTAAGACCTGCTTCCTACCAGAGCTTCCAGGAATCAGCATTGGGAACAGGGAGCTCCTCCTTTCGAGAGAGGGTCTCCATGTTTCCACAGGTATTGCTTTCAAACGTTGTCTGCCTTTCTCTTTAGCAGTGGCCCCAATCCACTGCCAATGGCAAAAGTCACGGTACCTGTAGGGGGATGCTGGGAAATGGGGTGGGACTAGGATCTTCAGTGTCTCTTCCTTTGAGCCTCTCCTATAATGCCCTTCCAGGTGGGACCACCTCTCTCAAAAGACAAAACAATCCACCAAAGAAAAAGAACCAACAGTGTTTTTCACCCGTTTGTCCTGAAAAAGAGAATGTTCTGATCTCTCCTCTCTCCATCCTCCGCTTTATCCCGGTTTGTCTTTTACAATCAGGGGTGATTTCCATATTCAGTAAAAAGCACATGGTGTGCGGTGGCCCCCAGATTTTTAGTAAAAACAAGATGATAATTAACAATGGAGATGCTGACCTTGCTACATAACCTTGACCCAGAGCCTCACAATCCTGGCATCTCATTATTGACAGCTGCACTTTCTTCCACAGGCTGTTCTCTATAGGCTTTTAACATTCTCCATATCATTTTTTTCCCCATGTATTAAAATTGGGATGTTGGTCCCTTATTAGTCATGTCAACTTTCTTCAAAGGCAGTCTTAAAACCATGGGAGTTCATTTAAATAATAATTCTGCTTTAAAAGTTTACAAAAAAATAACTGGAGCCAGTTATTTAGATGTCTTTTTTTTTCCTCTTCTGTCTCAATAATAAGTAGCTTCATACACATGACTCACGTAAGTCAAGCTTGTGTGGTAAGGTAGTAGAGACATTTTGGTATATCATTGTGTAAATGTAAATTGCTTAGACGCAGAATCCCAAATTAAGATAAGCAAGACAGTGCTGGCGCCACTGAGGTATACTCTGTAAGTAGCCTAGAGGGAAGGCGGATTAAATAGTATTAACCTATTGAAAGTGAAAGTGTAAGCAATTTCGCTTCACAGTTTCTAAAAGAATGTGCCCATACATCACAGAAGGCTTTCAGAACATTCAGACACAGGAAACCAATTTCACCTCTTAGACATTTAATTTATAGCGATTTTAGTAGCATCAAGCCAAAACTCATAAATCCAAAATGTTAAATGTTTAATAGTATATAAGGAAAAAATAGTTAAAAATAAGATTGCTTCCTTCTAAAATTTAAGATCTGGGAAACAGTGAATAATAATGATGAAATGCCTTTCAAGTTATTTAATTCAATTTTTTAAAGTTAATTCAAGCAGAGGCTGGGCTAACAGCACAGTTTTCTGATTTTGTGTCACTCAGTTTTTACTTTAGGATGAAATGAATGGTCAGCCACAAGTCAATAGAGTTTTTAGTACCAATATGTTGTTAATAAGTAATGGAACAGTAGTAAATCCAAGTTTGGTGTTTTATTTAGCTGCAGCTAGGTTTTGGATTTTCATATAGAAGTTACTTCACCAAAGATTAGCAGAAAAAGCCAAGAAATGAAATGAAATGGATAGTTATGTCCTCAGAGGGAAAAGAAGACGAAGGGTACACCTAGAGAAAACATCATTGAAAGATGTTGGTACATTTTCCATTAGCATAATATGTAAAGGCCTACTCTACTTCCAGATGCTATAATGTATAACAGGGTTATGAGGTGTCAGATGTCATTCCTCAGGACAGTAACCACAACCCAGACTTCTGTACTAAAGCATTCGTGACTTTCTCTTCCTCCTAAGTTCTCATTAAAAACAATTGTGCTTTGCTTTTATATCCTTGAAGGGTTTCCTTTGCTTTACTTTCTCTGGCTCAAACTACAATTCATGATCCCTGTGGCTCTTTTAAAATCTATCCTTATTACTGGTTTAATATACATGTGTTCTATTCCCTGTCCTGCAGTTATAATTATTTGTTACCACTTTAAAATCCTTCTCTTTTAAGAATAAAAATAAAATGCAGTCCATTTTCTGTCTCTTAATCTTGAAAAAGAAAATTGTTTTATTTGTCTTCTCATTTTCTCCATTACATACATATTTCCTTTCTTTTCAATTTCTTTGTGGCTCCTGGCTCTACATTTTCCTTTATGCCTTTCCTCACTCCAAAAACTTTAGTTTATTATGCACCAGGTGTCTTCCATTGCCTGCTTTATGTCCCTCTAAAGCTTGTGTTTTACACAAGGAATAGCTATATATAACGCTTTTATTGGCCAGAAAAAAATTGTGTGTATACAACAAATATCAGGATGTTTTATTACTACAGAAAAAACATCCAAATTATTGACTTTCTTTTAGTTTTTTAATCTAGTTTGCTATCTTTAAGCATGCACCCACCCTAATCTTATTTGTTACAAACTGCTCTTTATAAATATTCATCAGGGTTTTTTCTTCTTAGCATTTCTAATGCTTACTATTTTCATGCCTTTATCAAACCTCTTTGTATTTTATGAATAGTCTACAACAGTACTCTTAAATTTAGCAAGTACATTAAGTGAGCTTCATTTTGTTGAGGGAAGTAGTTGTGCAGCTGGAGCTCTTTCTATTACTGCCATCTAGTGGTTCTCCTTATTAGATGTATTTTCCCAAGTATTTCCTAGAAATTTTATGTGGGTTGACAGAATTCGAAAAACTAAAGATTCCTGGCTGGCCAGGCGCATGGCTCACGCCTGTAATCCCAGCACTTTGGGAGGCCAAGGTTGCGGGAGGCGGGGTGAGGGGGATGGGATCGCGAGGTCAGGAGTTGGCCTCCCTATGTTGGCAGGCTGGTCAAAAGTTCGAGACCAGCGTGGCCTACATAGGGAAACTCCATCTCTACTAAAAATACAAAAATTAGTAGGGCGTGGTGCAGGTGACTGTAATCCCAGCTGCTCGAGAGACTAAGACAGGAGAATAGCTTGAACCTGGGAAGTGGAGGTTGTGGTGAACTGAGATCATGCCTTTGCACTCCAGCCTGGGCGACATGAGCAAGATTCTGTCTCAAAAGAAAAAAAAAAAAAGATGCCCAACTGAAAAATTATAAAAGTTTTATTTCACGTTGTGTTAAAAAAAAATGTTTATTATCATCTATGATGAATAGGGAAAATATATTTTTTTGAAAAAAAAAGCCGTTACAACTTCTAGTTGAAGATGTTTAAAAACATATCTATGTGCTGATTTCTAAGGGATATGATGTCAGAAGTGCCAGGGCTGCTTCTGCATCCACATGCTTCCCTCTTCCAACCACTGCATTAGGAAGTGCGGTTTATTGCAAAAGCTAGCGCCTGCACTCCAGGATCTCAGAGCTGCATGGGCCTGGCCAGAGGTGGACAAGATACAAGAGCCACGTCTGCTCAGCTCTGGTCCTGCTGAGCTCTGAAGCTACTACTGACCATTTTGAACCATGAGCAATGGTGTAGAGGAAGTAAATTCTATTAAAGCAGAGTGTTGTGTCTCTGCCTATCTTCACACATGCACCCTTGTAAACTTGAAGACTGAAAGAAGAGTACCACGTGATATTTTAACAAAAAGTAGCCTCAAGAGTCCAATAGAGTTGATATCTAGTTCTCCATTTACTAATTTATTTATGAACATGTTAAAATTTCCCTCATTTTTGGCAGATTTGGGTTAATGATATGATCCTAGCCCTTAGCACAGTTCCTAGTAGATAGTAAGCAACTTGGCAAACATTTGTTGAATACATGAATTTAACAGATAGAAAAATTTACTGCTGCTCTAAGTAAAGGTTTAATGGGTCTCTTGCCTGATAGGAAGAAGAGCTTTAAAAGTTCTTAGGTTTTATATGAATCTTGCAATTTCTCATATTTTATAAGTGATAAATGAAACTAATTTTGAAATCTGACATCTTATTTTGGATTCTTCATTTGTAGGTCTATACCAAAACCCTTTGTGCCAATATAACCTGTATCGTTTATATATCATCTACCACCTTCCAGGAGTGGAGCTGCTTGACCGAAAACGTAAGGACCCTTCTTTCTTCCACAGAAATATTTGGGAAGCAATCTTATACCTCAGTGGTTTAAAAATGAAGATTACCTTTGAAAATATATCTTTGTAAAAAACAAAACCTTTGAATAATTGTCTTTGTAAATGAAAGTTTTTCAATTATTTCTTTTTGAAAGATCTGCTCTCTGAAATTTGCCCTAATTTAGCAATTTGTGTCTCTCCACTACTTTATTAGAAAGGCCCTCTAACTGATCATGAGGAAAGCGTTCCTTCTCCTGGTTTTGACACTAACCTGTTCTAAGCCAAATCAGTTACCTCCTGGCACCCTAGTTTCTTATCTCAAAAGTGAGGGAATTGGAATAAATCTCATAACACATATTTAAGTTCTAAAAGTCATGCTTTTTAAAATTCTGTAAATATATATATTGTAACATATAATCAATGATGACTTCTTTATGAATACATCTTCAAGATAGCATGTCTGACTTCTGTAAGCCACATGTACAGACACACAACCAACCTCAGCATATTACACTTAAACATTTTTTGAGACCTATTTTGCCAAGTGCTATATTATCTATCTACTTACCTTTCTGTCTCCACAGGTTTGAACATTCTTAGTTTATTACTGAGTAACTAGTTTCTATGGGATACATCGGAAACTTATACCTCTTCTTTCTAATAGACTTGAAATGAAAGGATGTATCAGGCTAAAATTTTAATCATCCATGGTGATGTGTTAGTAGGTGTTTGGGACGCATTAGACTGAATGATTAAGCTGTGCCTTGTGACATGTGGGGTGTATATTGCTTGTAAGGTTATGGAAATAACTGTGATAGCCCCTTTAGAAAACAATTTTGACAGGATGTTCACCTATAACATAGTTCAGATAAACACATTCTGGAAAGTGTTCATTCTATTTTGAATCACTCTGCCTATTTATAAATGTTATGCAGTAATATTACTTTTTGCATTTATCAGAAGTTACAGAAAAAGAAAGAAGATCAATGATTACTATTTTTAACCATAAAAAGGCTCATATTGTTCAATCAATAGCATTCGGAGGAAAAGTAGATGCTTCATGGGATCCTAAATCACCATTTAAGCAAAAACCAGCCCAGAGAGTACCTTCAGGTATTTTGCAAAAAAAAAAAAAAAAGTTATGAAATTTAAAACTCTTCAAACTTTTGGGTAATTTGATTATAATAATAACAACTACAATTTACAATAAAGTTAAGTATCTATATAATGGAATAATTTCTAATATATTTGCTAACTTTATAATACTTTTAGTCCAGTTAAAGTAGGTGTTCAATTTTCATCCTCACTCATGCATGTTAAATTAAATGAGGTGCTGTGATAATAATGAGATAATACATTGAAGCCTCTACCCCATTATCTAACACAGTATAAAGGGCTCAATATATAAGCTATCATTATTTTTATTACGACTTACATGTGATTTTACCAATGAAGGTTATATAATTTTTGATAATATAGAAAAAAATATGAGGAAGAAATAAAGATCATCTGCAATTCTGCCATCCAGAAATAAGTACCGGTAATATTTTTATTATACTCACATACAGGGTCATTATATGCAAGTACAACTTGTATATTTTCAGGATGTTTCATTAGTAGGAATTTAATTTCTTTTTTTGGAATTTAATTTCTTATTTGTAACAGAAATGCAAAAAAAATTGGGGTTTAGTTTTCTCAGACAGCAAAGAATACACAAATAGGGTGTCTAGGGTTAGGGTAAAGTTCTATGATGTCATCTGTCTTTTGTTCTGCTTTATGATTGCAAAGTGGCTGGTATACCACCAAGCCTTACATCTTCATTCCAGGAAGGAAGAGAGGATGGATGAAAAAAAGATGCAAAGGCAAAATCCTTTTCTTTATGACACTTTGCCAAAGAGACAATATATCTTTTTAAAGAACCAAATCAATTATCTAGAAATAAAGGAGAAATTGAATTGAAAAATAGTTTGGAAGAAATTACCCAGAATGCTACATAGAGAAAGAAAGTGATAGATATGAGTTAGATATTGAGAAAAGGAGAGACATTAGAAAGAGAGGGTCCAATAGAGTAGTAGTAATTCCTGAAAAACAAATTATAGACAGAAATTGAACAGAAGGTAATATTGAAGCTTTGCCTCTTTATTTAAGGACAGGTCTTCTTCATTTGTCAATTCCAACTACAGTGTAAATTGGAAAATCAGTGTATTGCAGAATGACTCAAATGTTTCAGTAGCAGACATCATTACATTTCACTCCTGTCAACCTAAAAAAAGACATCAGAGAAAAATATCTCTTAAGATAATGAATTTATTTGGGAGTAAGCAAAAAGAATTATAACTCTGGATTTAAAGGCAAGCCTCTGCAAGAGAGAAAGGGACTGGAAGGACGCTTTTTATTTGGCAAAAAGTGGCTGGATGCAATGGCTCACTCCTGTAATCCCAGCACTTTGGGAGGCCAAGGCGGATAGATCATTTGAGGTCAGGAGTTTGAGACCAGCCTGGACAACATGGCGAAAACCAGTCTCTGCTAAAAATGCAAAAATTGTCCAGGTGTGGTGGTGGCACCTATAATTCCAGCTACTTGGGAGGCTGAGGCAGGAGAATTTGCACCTGGGAGGTGGAGGTTGCAGTGAGCTAACATCATGCCAATGTACTCCAGCCTGGGCAACAAAGCGAGACTCCATGTCAGAAAAAAAGAGTTCACATAAGCTTCTTGGAAGCACAGCTCATTGATTCCAGAGGCCCAAAGCCACGACTTCATTGGTGGAGATTCTGTTACTAGGCAAACGTTCTTTTGACAGTATTTTCTCTGAATTTTTGAGTCCAAAAGAATGTGTAGTGATAAATCTGGTCATATTAGTGTGTGCATACATGAGAAATGTAGGCCATGACAAACATGAGATGTGTGAAGGGCATGAAAGCATTTATTGCGGGGTTATTTTGGAATACCCTTGAGATAGGTCTTATCTCAGACATGCAAGCATAAGCTCTCCTCCTTACCACCTCAAAATAAACAAACAAAAAACCACATACACATTGAAAAAGTTGTATACTATAAAGCAATAACAAAATTAGAATTTTGTTAACAAACAAATCTCTATGTATATGTGTGAGTACATGTGTCACATGTAGGCTGGAAAAATACAAACAAAACGTTTAATAGTAATATTAATAGTAATAAGAGGAAGTGGAAAGGTTAAATGGAAATTTTCCTTTATTTATTTATTTATTTATTTATTTTTATTGCATTTTAGGTTTGGGGGTACATGTGCAGAACATGCAAGATAGTTGCATAGGTACACACATGGCAGCGTGTTTTGCTGCCTTCCTCCCCTTCACCCACATTTGGCATTTATCCCCAGACTGTCCCTTCCCCATTCCCCCCCAATAGACCCCAGTGGGTAGTACTCCCTTCCCTGTGTCCATGTGTTCTCATTGTTCATCACCCGCCTATGAGTGAGAATATATGGTGTTTCATTTTCTGTTCTTGTGTCAATTTGCTGAGAATGATGTTCTCCAGATTCATCCATGTCCTTACAAAGAACATGAACTCATCATTTTTGATTGCTGCATAATATTCCATGGTGTATATGTGCCACATTTTCCCAGTCCAGTTTATCATCGATGGGCATTTGGGTTGGTTCCAGGTCTTTGCTATTGTAAACAGTGCTGCAATGAACATTTGTGTGCATGTGTCCTTATAGTAGAACGATTTATAGTCCTTTGGATATATACCCAGTAATGGGATTGCTGGGTCAATGGAATTTCTATTTCTAGGTCCTTGAGTACTCACCACACTGTCTTCCACAATGCTTGCACTAATTTACACTCCCA
>JAPYYA010005490.1:0-10742 GCA_028533165.1 Leontopithecus rosalia | reverse complement strand
GGATATAAACAGACACTTTACAAAAGAAGACATACATGAGGCCAACAAACATATGAAAAAACGCTCATCATCACTGGTCGTTAGAGAAATGCAAATCAAAACTACATTGAGATACCATCTCATGCCAGTTAGAATGGCGATCATTAAGAAATCTGAAGACAACAGATGCTGGAGAGGATGTGGAGAAATAGGAACACTTTTACACTGTTGGTGGGAGGGTAAATTAGTTCAACCATTGTGGAAGACAGTGTGGCAATTCCTCTAGGACCTAGAAATAGAAATTCCATTTGACCCAGCAATCTCATTGCTAGGTATATATCCAAAGGATTATAAATCATTCTACTATAAGGACACATGCACATGAATGTTCATTGCAACACAGTTTACAATAGCAAAGACCTGGGGCCAACCCAAATGCCCATAGACTGGGCATGATAGACTGGACAGGGAAAATGTGGCACATATACACCATGGAATATTATGCAGCCATCAAAAACGATGAGTTCGTGTCCTTTGTAGGGACATGGATGAACCTGGAAACCCTAATTCTTGCAAACTAACACAAGAACAGAAAATCAAAACACTGCATGTTCTCACTCATAGGCGGGTGTTGAACAATGAGAACACATGGACACAGGGAGGGGAGCACTACACACTGGGGTCTGTTGGGGGGAGATAGGAGAGGGACAGTGGGGGGTGGGGAGTTAGGGAGAGATAGCATGGGGAGAAATGCCAGATATAGGTGAAGGGGAGGAAAGCAGCAAATCATGCTGCGATGTGTGTACCTATGCAACTATCTTGCATGTTCTTCACATGTACCCCCAAACCTAAAATGCTATTAAAATAATAATAATAATAATTGATATCTGAACGACAGGTTCAAGTGAAGAGAGGAGGAAAGAGTGTCAAGGAAAGCCAAGAACAACATATGCGAAAGCATATGCCAAGGGACATGAAAACTGGCAACCCTTCAGATTCAGAGTTTTGGATCATCAACCTTTATACCACGTGGGAGATGATTAGAAACGCAGACTCTCAGGCACAATTCCAGATTGACTTAACCAGTATCTGCATTTTAACCAGATTCCCTAGCAATTTGTACACATTTTAAAATTTGAGAGACTGAAAGAGGACCAGCGTGGTTGGAGCTAAGGAGGTGAGGGGTGGGTCATGGTGTGAGCCAAGGCTGGGTGGGTAAAGCCCAGCACCCAGAGTTTCATCAGCCATACTGATGAGTTTGGCTTTATTCTTTTTTTTTAAGGGTTGAGTTATGTTGCTCACAGTGGCCTGAAACTCCTGGGCTCAAGCGATTGGGTTCAAGAGAAGCTCCTGCCTCAGCCTCACAAGTAGTTGGGACTACAGGCACATGCCACTGCACCCAACTCAAGCTTTATTCTAAAAATATTGGAAAGTCATTGAAGTGTTTTAAGTATGGGCAAGGAGGGATATTGTAGGAGGAAATCTAACCTTAGTGTAGTAACTCATTAGACAGAATGAGAATTAAATGTGATTTGCATTTAGAAGGATATTACAGATGTCTAGGAGGGATAATATGAGAATATGGGCTTCAGAGATGCAGGCAGAGGTGGAATTGGAAAAAAAGGAATGGATGTGAGACACATTCAAAAAATAAAGTCAGCAAGACTTTATAATTGTTTGGATTTAGGAATGGGAGGGTGTGGTAACATGTAAAATGCTTTCAGTCTTGCAGAAATGGTTTTCATGGTTTTTATTGATTTTCACTGTCTTATTTTTGCACCAAAAATTAAGCCTACCAACTGCTGAATAAATGAATGACTGAACTAAATGGAAAGTTTGAGGTAGAGTTTTAAGGGTAAGATCATGATTTGGGCTTCGGAATTGGTGGTGGGGACTATTACAAGTTGAAGTGGGCCTCCCAAAAACATATGTTGAAGTCCTAATCCCTGGTACCTGTGAATGTGACCTTATTTTGAAACATAACAAACAATAGATGTAATCAAGTTAAGATCATATTGGATTAGGGTAGGCCCTATTTTTATTTTTTTTTGGTATAAATTTAAGGGGTACAAGTGCAGTTTTATTATGTGAATATATTACATAGTGTTGAAGTCTGGGCTTTTAATATAACCATCACCTGAATAATGTACCTAAGTAATTTCTCATCTGTCCCCACCTCACCCCACCATTCTAAATTTCTAATGTCTACTGTTCCACACTCTATGTCCATGTGTACATATTATTTAGCTCCCACTTATAAGTGAGAACATACGATATTTGACTTTCTACCTATGAATTTCTTCACTTACGATAATGGACTCCAGTTCCATCCCTATTGCTGCAAGAGATGTGATTTCATTCTTTTGATGACTAAATAGTATTATACTATGTATGTATACCACATTTTCTTTATCTAATTATCCATTGATGAACACTTAAGTTGATTCCATGTTTGTTATTGTGAATAGTGCTATGATAAGTATGAGTGTATGTATATTTTTGATATAATTATTTCTTTACTTTTGGTTATACACCCAGTAGTGGGATTGCTGGATCAAATGGTAGTTCTATTTTTAGTTCTTTGAGAACTCTTCATACTATTTTCCATAATGGTTATACTAATTTATATTGCCACCAGCAGTGTATAAGCATTCCCTTTTCTTTGCATTCTCATCAACAATTGCTATTTTTTTACTTTGTAATAATAGCTATTCCAACTGGTGTGAGATGAGATCTCATTGTGGTTTTAATTCACATTTGTCTGATGATTAGTGGTGATAAGCATTATTTCATATGTTTGTAAGCCATTTGTATGTCTTCTTTCTAGAAGATACGTCTATGTTTCTTGCCTACTTTTTAATGGGTTACTTGAATTTTTTGTTGTTGTTGAGTCATTTGAATACCTTCTAAATTTTGGATATTAGTCCCCTGTTGGATGCATACTTTGTGAATATTTTCTCCCATTCTGAAGGTTGTTTTTTTTTAGTTTAAGTCTTTAATTCATCTTGAATTGCTTTTCATATATTACAGGGGTCCTGTTTCACTCTTCTGCATATGGCTAGCCAGTTTTCCCAGCATCATTTATTGAATAGTGAGTCTTTTTCCCTTAGCTTGTTTTTGTTGACTTTGTGGAGGATCAATTGGTTATAGTACATTGCTTTTATTTCTGGCTTCTCCATTCTATTCCACTGGTCTATGTGTCTATTTTTGTATTAGTATCATGCTGGTTTTGTAGCTTTGTAATATAGTTTGAAATCAGTTAATGTGATGACTCCAGCTTTGTTCTTTTTGCTTAGGATTGCTTTGGCTATTTGGACTTTTTGTTGTTGTTGTTTCATATAAATTTTAAGATTTTTCCCCAGTTCTGTGAAACTTGATGTTGGCATTTCGATAGAAATTGCATTAAATGTGTAGACTGCTTTAAGCAGTATGGTCGTTTTAATAATACTAACTCTTCTGATCCATTAAATAAAATGGTTTTCCATTTGTTTGTGTCATCTACAATTTCTTTCATCATTATTTTGTAGTTTTCCTTGTAGAAATATTTCACCTCCTCAGTTAAATATATTCCTAGATAATTTATTTTTCTGTATCTATTGTAAGTTACCTTCTTAATTTGGTTGTCAGCATGATCATTATTGGTATACAGAAATACTAGCGATTTTTACACATGGGTTTTGTATCCTGAAACCTTACTGATACAGTTTGGCTACGTCCCCACTCAAATCTCATCTTGAATTGTAGTTCCCATAATCCCCATGTGTTGTGGGAGGGACTTGGTGAGAGGTACTTGAATCATCAGGGTGATTACCCCCATGTTGCTGTTCTTGTGATAGTGAGTGAGTTCTCATGAGATCTGATGGCTTTATGAGGGGTTTTTCCTCTTTTTCTTGGCACTTCTCCTTCTTGCCATCATGTGAAGAAGTTCATGTTTGCTTTCCCTCTTGCCATGAGTGTAAGTTTCCTGAGGCCTCCACAGCCATGCTGAACTGTGAGTCAATTAAACCTCTTCCCTTTATAAATTACCCAGACTTTGGTAGTCCTTTATAGTAGCATGAAAATGGACTAATATATGCAAGAGATATTGGTGGAGTCTTTTGGATGTTCTAGGTATAAGATCATATTGTCAGTGAACAGAAATAATTTGACTTCTTTTTTAATAAACGACCTTTTTTTTAAATCTTGCCTTATCTGATGTCTCTGTCTAAGGCTTCTAAGACTATGATGTATAGGAGAAATAAAAGTGGGCATACTTGTCTTGCTCCAATTCTTAGAAGGAATGATTTCAACTTCTCCCCATTTAGTATAATGCTGGTTGTGGGTCTGTCATATACTCCCTTTATTATTTTGAAGTACACTCCTGCTATGTCTAGTGTGTCAAGGTTTTTTTATTATGAAGCAACATTAAATTTTATCAAATGCTTTTATTTCATCTATTAAGATGACTATATGGTTTTTGTCCTTGATTCTGTTTATGTGATAAATTACATTTACTGATTTATGTATGTTGAATTGCTTTTGTACCCCTGGAGTAAAACTCACTTCATCTTGGTGTATTATCTTTTTTATATACTGTTGGGTTGGGTTTGCTAGTATTTTGTTGAGGATTTTTGCATCTATGTTCATCAGGGATATTGGTCTGTAGGTTCTTTTGTTGTTGTGTTCTTGTGTGACTTTAGTATCAGGGTGATGCTGACCTCATAGAATGCTAGGGAGTTGGGCCAGGCATGGTGGCTCTCTTCTGTAATCCCAGAACTTTGGGAGGCCAAGGCAGGGGGATCACTTGAGGCCAGAAGTTTAAGACTAGCCTGGAAAACTTGGCAAAACCCTGTCTCTTCCAAAAAAATTTGCAAAAATTAGCCAGGTTTGGTGGCACATACCTGTAATCCCAGCTACTTGGATAGCTGAAGCACAAGAATTGCTTGAACCCAGGAAGTGGAGGTGCCAGTGAGCCAAGATTGTACCACTGCACTCCAGCCTGGGCTACAGTGAGACTCTGTCTAAAAGACAAGAAAAAAAATTAAAAAGAATGAGTTAGGGAGAATTTCTTCCTCCTTGATTTTTTGAAACAGTTCCTGGAGGATTAATACCAGTTATTCGTACATTTGGTAGAATTCGCCTGTGAATCCATTCAGTCCTGGACTTTTCTTATCGTCATTGGGAGGTTTTTACCATTACTGATCTCACTACTCATTATTGGTCTGTTCATAATTTCTATTTCTTCCTGGTTCAATCTTGAAAGGTATGTTCCAGGAAGTTAGCCATTTTCTTTAGGTTTTCTAGTTTGTAAGCATATAGTTGTTCATAAATCTCTGATGATCTTTCATATTTCTGCGGTCTCAGTGGGTAATGTCTTCTTTTGTATTTCTTATTGTGTTTATTTGGATTTGCCCTCTTCTGTTCTTCTTTTCTAGTTAGTCTAGCTAGGAGTTTATCAATTTTATCTTTTCTAAGAACCACTTTTTTTGTTTCACTGATACTCTGGGTTTTGTTTTTGGTCTAAATTTCATTAGTTCTGCTCTGATCATTGTTATTTATTTTCTTCTGCCAGCTTTGGGTTTGGTTTGTTCTTATTTTTCTAGTTGCTTGAGATGTGACATTAGGTTGTTAATTTGTCATCTTCCTAATTTTGATGGAGGCATTTAATGCTATAAACTTCAATGAGCTCTAAATCTTATGATCCATGTCCTCATAAGGGGAGAGGGAGTTGGAGACACACACAGATACATATAAATGGAGATGGCCATGTGAAGTTGGAGGCAGAAATTGAAGTGATGTGTCTGTCTATAAGTCATGAATGCCAAGGACTGCCAGAAACTACCAGAAGCTAGGAGGCATAAAGCAAATTCTTTCTCACATCCTTTAAAATGAATCAATTCTACTATCCCTTGGATTTCAGACTTCTAGTCTCTAGAACCATGAAAGAATAAATTTCTGTTGCTTTAAGCCACCCTTTTTGTGCTATTTTTGTAGTGGTAGCCCTGGAAAACTCATAAAGGAATACCTTCCAATATCCAAAAAGCAATGCCAATAATTAGTTTAAAATTTTGATCTGAAACTGAGCAATTACTCTAGTAAAGGCTCTTAGCCAGAACCTGCTATGAATATGATAAATATCCTTGATTATATCCCTCCCAACCATCATCCCCTAGAAAATACAGGTTTCCACATTTGTTGTTGAGAATAGTCTATGAAGCCAGACATAGTAGCTCACACCTATAATCCCAGCTCTTTGGGAGGCTGAGGCAGGTGGATCACTTGAGATCAGGAGTTCAAGATAAGCCTGGCCAACATGGTGAAACCCCATCTCTACCAAAAATACAAAACTTAGCTGGATGTGGTGGTGAAATCCTGTAGTCCCAGCTGCTTGGGAGGCTGAGGCAGGAGCCTTGAATCTGAGAGGTGGAGGTTGCAGTGAGCTGAGATCATACCACTGAACTCCAGCCTGAGTGGCAGAGTAAGTCTCGTCCCCCACCCCAAAAAAAGTCTATAATATCTCAGATGTCTCTTTGGCAATCTGAGAATTGAGAAAAGAAAGACATAAAGATGTTAAAAAGCAAACAAGATATGATAGAGAGCATTGAGAAAGTTGTTTTACCAGAGCACTCCAAATTCTGCTTCAAAGGGCAGAGAAGCTTTTCTTATGTTTGAGATTGGTGTGTTATTTGACCACCTGACTATTGTAGCAGCTCAGAAGTCTTTTAGAGATTTCTTCTAATTCAGTCATCACTTTTTAAGAAGGTCTGGAAGATAACCTTTTAGGTCTTTTCTGGGATGTAAACATCATTATGAATTGCCTGTAAGAATCTAAATGTCATCCTAATTTATCATTGGCCAGCCTACCTCCCAGGTCAACCAAATTGTTACAATAGGCTCATCATTAGTGCTTTCCTCTACCCAGCACAGCCTCCAGTAAAAATGAGCCTTGAGCCCAGACAAGATTGACTGACTGGAAATTTGAACTACGCAAGAATGCAGATGTTCATGTTTACATCACTTGGGCTTTTGTGCGTGATTCATAGCCCATTTCTCTCCAGAGCTGGTCAAGAGGAATTACACTAGGCTGGTCCTAAAGAGTTTTGGTCTTGAGCAGGACTATGCATTAATATCATCCATTACAGAGCAAGGAACAACAAAGCTGTTTTACATGCAGACAGTTTCAATTGACCAGTGCATCAGGAGTTCACAACAAGTACAGTTGTCCAAGATTTGAAACCATATCTTTTTAGACAGAATTCATGGGTGATGCTAAGGGATGCCAACTTAGTTCACTTAAGGTCGACAAACTCACTGAATGCAAGTATACCTGATAACTGATTACTAGATGAAACTTTATATAAAGCTCTCTTTGGGGATTCCTGGAACATACAGACTGGCAAACCAAATATAAGTGTTTGTCCCCCCTCCTCTTGATCTTACCTCACCCACCAACTGTGCAGTTGGAAGTATTTTCACAACTCTAAACCACAACAAACACAAATTCTCAAAGCAATACACAAAGATGAGTTTGTGCCTAGACAACTCGAGATCAGGAAGAAATGCTCAAGAGGTCTCTGGCCAGACTTCCCTCACCTGCTGAATTCTCATCTCTGTCTTAGGCAACTCTATTCTTTTTTTTTTAATTTAAAGAAAAAATTTATTGGAGATCTGAAAAACAATTACTAAAAGCTTGACTTTTCCAGAAAACTAGCTACACAATGCATTGTGTGTGTTTTCTTTTTCTTTTCTTTTTTTTTTTTGAGACGGAGTTTTGCTCTTGTTAACCAAGCTGGAGTGCAATGGCGTGATCTCGGTTCACTGCAACGTCCGCCTCCCGGATTGAAGCAATTCTCCTGCCTCAGCCAAGTAGCTGGGACTACAGGCATGCACCACCATGCCCAGCTAATTTTCATATTTTTAGTAGAGACGGGGTTTCACCATGTTGACCAGCATGGTCTCGATCTCTTGACCTTGTGATCCACCCGCCTTAGTCTCCCAAAGTGCTGGGATTATAGGTGTGAGCCACCGCACCCGGCCTTGCATTGTGTCTATCATGTTAAAATGTCTATTAGATGCAAATACAAAAACCAGGAAACAAGCCACCATTCTTTAACAATTTGAGCAAAGATAAAACCCTAAGTAACAAAATGGATGACTTGCAAAGTATGGGCTCTTTAAGCATCATAAAAAAAAAAGAAGCACAAATGGATAAGTGTGTTCAGTTCTATACACTGAATTGAACCTTTGGCACTAGAATCAGAGCATTTTGTCATATAGCATTATACGTACTATAAAAGTACATAGTGTTAAAGGAATAGAACCAGCAGCATTCAAAAGCAGCTTTGTCAAGTGGACAGTAAAACACTCTACAGCATGTCCCTCTGTTGTCCATCATTGATTACACTGACCGCAACTTCAAAATGAAAAAAAAGTAAAAGAAAAAAGGAGCTATTAACCCTTTTATTTTCCCTGCTTAAAATCAAACAGAAAACAAACATCAATTGTTATACACTAACATCTTCAAAAGATATTGTTTGTACAAGAGATAGACTAAGAACAAAAATGTGTTTATGGAGATCCAAATATAAGTGAGTGAGAGGGCCTCTCAAACACTTTTCCGGTAGTACGCAGGAGGAGCCACTTCATAATCACTGGCACTAATCAAAGTTGCAGAATTCTTTGCCAGGTACTTAAGAAAATCATGAAGATAATTCAGTAATAAAGCAAGGCTCTTCTCATCTAAAGGTGTATAGGCCAGTATTGCTCCAATTCATACAAATAATCTCTGTAGATGTGGCATTCAATACACCTGGGAAATGGGTACCTCAGGGTGATCTGCAAGAATTTTGGCATACTGTGGTCTCTCAAATTTGTAGAGTAGGGTGCCCAAAATTACGCTGAAGTATTCTTTTATCCCTGCCACAACTTCGTTAACCACATACTCCTTATTATCTGTGTTTCCACAGATAATTTACATAATCCTCAAGAAAGGAATCCACATTCTTCTTGGCAGGAATATAAAAGAGCTGTTTTTGCCTGGTAATTAAGTCCTAGCCATCAACAAGCCACGGTTTTAGCTTCAACTATGTTCATGAATATTTCCTTATTTTCAACAGTAGGATTTACCCGGGCCCTTTTCTTCCAAGGAGGCTGAGGGGTCTCACTGGTACCACCACCATCTCCATTTCCAGGTGTTTTCTGCTTGTTCTTTTTTGTTTTCACTTTTTCTATTGCAGACCAGATGTCTTCTTTCCTGGGGCAGCCCCTCTCATCTTCCCCTCTACATACTATTCCTAATTGGCTTTTTGAAGTTCTCACTATTTCTGCACATTGGTGTCTGCATATTTGAGTACTCAGGTCTCCAAAACCCAATCATCCCAATTTTTACTCCAACCACTGTAATGTATAAAGTATTTCACTTGTTTGTCCTTTATGGCAACCTTTACACACTTTGCTTCATAAAAAAGAGACCCATGAAAGCACAGCACTCACTTGCTCTCCTGGAATTTAGGCTTTGGGTCCTGCCTCAGTGCCATTTATAAGCCAAGTCCCAACTAAATTATTGTGCTAACTGGCTCCCCTCTCCAGATTTAGACATGAACCAAAAATTTCTTTTTTTAAAAATTTATTTATTTATTTATATTTATTCATTTATTTACTTTAATTGCATTTTAGGTTTTGCGGTACATGTGCAGAACATGCAAGATAGTTGTATAGATACACACATGGCAGTGTGTTTTGATGCCTTCTTTCCCTTCTCCCACATTTGGCATTTCTCCCCAGGCTATCCCTCCCCCACTCCCTCCCCCGCTGTCCCTCCCCTATTCCCCCCAGTTGACCCCAGTGTGTAGTACTCCCTTCCCTGTGTCCATGTGTTCTCATTTTTCATCACCCGCCTATGAGCGAGAATATGTGGTATTTCATTTCCTGTTCTTGTGCCAGTTTGCTGAGAATGATGTTCTCCAGATTCATCCATGTCCCTACAAAGTACATGAACTCATTGTTTTTGATTGCTGCATAATATTCCATGGTATATATGTGCCACGTTTTCCCAGTCCAGTCTATCATGGATGGGCATTTGGTTTGGTTCCAGGTCTTTGCTATTGTAAACAGTGCTGCAATGAACATTCGTGTGCATGTCCTTATAGTAAAACGATTTATAGTCCTTTGGATATATACCCAGTAATTGGATAGCTGGGTCAAATGGAATTTCTATTTCTAGGTCCTTGAGGAATTGCCACACTGTCTTCCACAATGGTTGAACTAATTTACACTCCCACCAACAGTGTAAAAGTGTTCCTATTTCTCCGCATCCTCTCCAGCATCTGTTGTGTCCAGATTTTTTAATGATTGCCATTCTAACTGGCGTGAGATGGTATCTCAATGTAGTTTGGATTTGTATCTCTCTAAAGGCCAGTGATGATGAGCATTTTTTCATATGTTTGTTGGCCTCTTATAAGTCTTCTTTTGTAAAATGTCTGTTCATTTCCTTTGCCCATTTTTGAATGGGCTTGTTTGTTTTTTTCTTGAAAATTTGTTTGAGTTCTTTGTAAATTCTGGATATCAGCCCTTTGTCAGATGGGTAAACTGCAAAAATTTTTCCCATTCTGTTGGTTGCCGATTCACTCTAATGACTGTTTCTTTTGCCGTGCAGAAGCTGTGGAGTTTGATTAGGTCCCATTTCTCTATTTTGGCTTTTGTTGCCAATGCTTTTGGTGTTTTGGTCATGAAGTCCTTGCCTACGCCTATGTCCTGGATGGTTTTGCCTAGATTTTCTTCTAGGG
>JAPYYA010005489.1:0-10742 GCA_028533165.1 Leontopithecus rosalia | reverse complement strand
ATATCTCTGTTTTGGTATCAGTACTGCTCTGTTTTGATTATTGTAGCCTTTTACTATAGTTTGAAATCAAGTAGCATGATGCCTCTGGCTTTGTTCTTTTTGCTTAGAATTGACTTGGCTATGAGGGCTCTCTTTTGGTTCCATATGAAGTTTAAGGTGGTTTTTTCCAGTTCTGTGAAGAAGGTCCTTGGTAGCTTGATGGGGATACCATTGAATCTATAAATTACTTTGGGCAGTATGGCCATTTTCATATTATTGATTCTTCCTAACCATGAGCATGGAATGCTTTTCCATCTGTGTCCTCTCTTATTTCATTAAGAAGTGGTGTGTAGTTCTCCTTGAAGAGGTCCTTTACATCCTTTGTTAGTTGTATTCCTAGGTATTTTGTTCTCTTTGTAGCAATTGTGAATGCCAGTTCGTTCTTGATTTGGCCCTCTGTTAGTCTGCTATTGGTGTATAGAAATTATTGTGATTTCTGCCCATTGATTTTGTATTCTGAGACTTTGCCGAAGTTGCTTATCAGTTTCAGGAGATCTTGGGCTGAGATGATAGGGTCTTCTAAATATACAATCATGTCATCTGCAAATAGAGACTAGACTTCCTCATTTCCTAATGGAATATGCTTTATTTGTTTTCCTTGCCTAATTGTTTGGGCTGGAACTTCCAATATTTTGTTGAATAGGAGTGGTGAGAGAGGGCATCCATGTCTTGTGTTGGATTTCAAAGGGAATGCTTCCAGTTTTTTGCCCATTCAGTATGATATTGGCTGTAAGTTTGTCATAAATAGCTTTTATTGTTTTGAGATACGTTCCTTCAATACCTAGTTTATCAACAGTTTTTAGCATAAAGGACTGTTGAATTTTGTTGAAGGCCTTCTCTGCATCAATTGAGATAATCATGTGGTTTTTGTCTTTGGTTCTGTTTATGTGGTGAACTACGTTTATGGACTTGTGCATGTTGAACCACCCTTGCATCCCTGGAACGAAGCCTACTTGATCATGGTGGATAAGCTTTTTGATGTGCTGTTGTATTCCCTTTACCAGTATTTTATTGAAGATTTTTGCAACTATGTTCATCATGGATATTGGCCTGAAGTTTTCTTTTTTTGTTGAGTCTCTGCTGGGTTTTGGTGTCAGGAAAATGTTGGTGTCGTAAAATGATTTGGGAAGGATTCTCTCTTTTTGTATTGTTTGGAATAGTTTCAGAAGGAATGGTACCAGCTTCTCTTTGTACATCTGGCAGAATTCAGCTGTGAACCCAACTGGACCTGGACTTTTTTTGGTTGGTAGGCTATTAGTTGCTGTCTCAACTTCAGTCCTAGTTATTGGTCTATTCAAGATTTCAACTTCTTCCTGGTTTAGGGTTGGGAGGATACAAGTGTCCAGAAATTTATCCATTTCTTCCAGGTTTACTGGTTTATGTGCATAGAATTGTTTGTAGTAATCTCTGATTGTAGTTTGTATTTCTGTGGAATCTGTGGTGATATTCCCTTTATCATATTATATCTAATATATATAATATATTTATATATATTTAATATATATCATATATATCATATACATTATATGATATATATTATCATATAACATATATGATATGATAATTATCATTATATACACATATACATATATATATTATATATATATGATATTATATATATATACTTGCGTTTTAGGTTTTTGGGTACATGTGAAGAACATGCAAGGTTGTTGCATAGGTACATACATGGCAATGTGGTTTGCTGTCTTCCTCCCATCACCTATATTTGACATTTCTCCCTATGTTATCCCTCCCCAACTCCCCAGTCCCCACTGTCCCTTCCATAACTCCCCCCCGACAGACCACAGTGTGTGATGCTTCCCTCCCTGTGTCCATGTGTTCTCATTGTTCAGCACCCACCTATGAGTGAGAATATATGGTGTTTGATTTTCTGTTTTTTTGCCAGTTTGCTAAGAATGATGGTTTCCAGGTTCACCCATGTTCCTGCAAAGGACACAAACTCATCATTTTTTTGTGGCTGCATAGTATTCCATGGTGTATATGTGCCATATTTTTCCTGTCCAGTCTATCATTGATGGACATTTGGGTTGGTTCCAGGTCTTTGCTATTGTAAACAGTGCTGCAATGAACATTCATGTGCATGCGTCCTTATAATAAATAGAATGCTTTATAATCCTTAGGATATATACCCCGTAATGAAACTGCTGGGGCAAATGGAATTTTTATTTTCAGGGCCTTGAGGAATTGCCACACTCTCTTCCACAATGGTTGAACTAATATACACTCCCACCAACAATGTAAAAGTGTTCCTATTTCTCCACAGCCTCTCCAGCATCTGTTGTCTCCAGATTTTTTAATGGTTGCCATTCTAACTGGTGTGAGATGGTATCTCAATGTGGTTTTGATTTGCATTTCTCTAATGACCAGTGATGATAAGCATTTTTTATTGAATCTATTTGATTCTTCTCTCTTTTCTTTTTATTAATCTGGCTAGCGGTCTATTTTATTGATCTTTTCAAAAAACCATCTCCTGGATTTATTGATGTTTTGAATGGTTTTTTGTGTCTCTATCTCCTTCAGTTCTGCTCTGATTTTAGTTATTTCTTGTCTTCTGCTAGCTTTTATTTTTTTTTTTTGCTATTGCTCCTCCAGCTCTTTCCATTTTGATGATAGAGTGTCGATTTTAGATGTTTTCTCACCTCTCATGTAGGCATTTATTGTTATAAATTCCCATCTAGACACTTCTTAAAATGTGTCCCAGAGATTCTGGTACATTGTGTCTTCATTCTTATTGGTATCAAAAACGTCTTTATTTCTGCCTTCATTTCATTATTTATCCAGTCAACATTCAGGAGCCAGTTGTTCATTTTCCATGAAGTTGTGCAGTTCTGAGTTAGTTTCTTAATTCTGAGTTCTAATTTGATTGTCCTATGGCTGAGAGGCTGTTATGATTTCCATTCTTTTGTATTTGCTGAGGAGCGATTTACTTCCAATTATGTAATCAATTTTAGAGTAGGTGTGATGTGGTGCTGAGAAAAATGTATATTCTGTGGTTTGGTGTGGAGATTTCTGTAGATGCCTATTAGGTCCACTTGGTCTAGATCTGAGTTCAAGTCCTGGATATCCTTGCTAATTTTTTGTCTCATTGATCTGTCTAATATTCACAGTGGAGTGTTAAAGTCTCCCACTATTATTGTGTGGGAGTCTAAATCTCTCTGTAGGTCATTAAGAACTTGCTTTATGTGCCTGGGTGCTCCTGAATTGGGTGCAAATATATTTAGGATACTTAGCTCTTCTGTATGCATTGATCCTTTTACCATTATGTAATGCCCTTCTTTGTCTCTTTTGATCTTTATTGGTTTAAAATCCATTTTATCAAAGACTAGAATTGCAGCTCCTGCTTTTTTTGTTATTTACTTGATATATCTTCCTCCATCCCTTTATTTTTGAGCCTATGTGTGTCCTTGCATATGAGATGGGTTTCCTGAATGCAGTACACCAGTGGGTCTTGACTTTTTATCCAATTTGTCAGTCTGTGTTTTTTGATTGGGGCACTTAGCCTATTTACAATTAAGGTTAATATTGTTATGTGTGAATTTCATCCTGCCATTTTGATGCTCTCTGGATGTTTTTCCCATTAGTTAATGCATTTTTTATTGTGTTGATGGTTTTTACCACTTGGTACATTTTTGGAGTAGCTGGTGCTGGTTGCTCTTTTCCTTGTTTAGTGCATCTTTCAGGAGCTCTCATAAGGCAGGCCTGGTGGTGATGAAATCTCTCAGCAATTGCTTGTTCATAAAGGATTTTCTTTCTCTTTCGCTTATGAAGCTTAGTTTGGCTGGGTATGAAATTCTAGGTTGAAAGTTCTTTTTGTTAAGGATGTTGAATGTTGGCGCCCACTCTCTTCTGGCTTGTAGGGTTTCTGTGGAGAGATCGCTGTAATTCTGATGGGCTTCCCTTTGTGGGGAACCTGACCTTTCTCTGTGGCTGCCCTTAGCATTTTTTCCTTCATTTCAACTCTGGTTAATCTGATGATTATGTTCCTTGGGGTTGCTCTTCTTTAGGAATATCTTTGTGATGTTCTCTCTATTTCCTGGACTTGGTGGCCTGGCTTGCTAGGTTGGAAATGTTCTCCTGGATAATATCCTGAAGTGTTTTCCAGCTTGGATTCATTCTCTCTGTCACATTCAGGTACACCTAGCAAACGTAGATTAGGTCTTTTCACATAATCCCATATTTCTTGGAGGCTTTGTTCATTTCTTTTCACTCTTTTTTCTCTATTATTGCCTTCTCATTTTATTTCATTGAGTTGAGCTTCAATCTCTGATATCCTTTCTTCTGCTTGGTTGATTCAGCTATTGAAACTAGTGTGTGCTCATGAAGTTCTAGTGCTCTGTTTTTCAGCTCCATCGAGTCATTTATATTTTTCTCCAAGCTGTTTGTTCTGTTTGCATCTCATCTAACCTTTCTTCTAGTTACTTAGTTTCTTTTCATTGGGTTAGCACATGTTCTTTTAGCTCTGAGAAGTTTGTTATTACCCACCTTCTGAAGCCTGTTTCTGTCAATTCATCAGATTCATTCTCCATCCATCTTTGATCCCTAGCTGATGAGGAGTTGTGATCCTTTGGAGGAGGAGAGGCATTCTGGTTTTTGGTGTTTTCATCCTTTTTGTGCTGGTTTCTTCCCATCTTAGTGGCTTTATCGACCTGTGGTCTTTGTAGTTGGTGACTTTTGGATGGGGTCTCTGAGTGGACTTCCTTTTTGTTGATGATGAAGTTTTTTTTCTTCGTTTCTTAGTTTTTCTTCTAACAGCCTCTGCTGCAGAAATGCTGGTGGTCCACTCCAGACCCTGCTTGCCTTGGGATCACCTGTGGTGGCTGCAGAACAGTGAGGATTGCTGCTGGTTTCTTCTGTTATATTTGTCCTAGAAGGGTACCTGCCAGATGTCAGCCTGAGCTTGCCTTTATGAGGTATCTCTTTGGGTACAAGGGGGTCAGGGAGCTGTTTGAAGAGACAGTCTGTTCCTTATAGGAGCTCAAGTGCTGTGCTGGAAGCTCTGTTGTTTCATGCAGAGCTGCTGAGCAGGCACTTTTAAGTCTGCTGCAGCAGAAGTCCTAACTGCCTCTTTTCCCAGGTGCCCCATCCTAGGAAGGTTGACCTTATTTATAAGTTCCCGTTGTGCTGCTGCCTTTTTCATAGATGTCCTGCCTCACATGTAGTAGTCTAATGACAGTCTGCAAGCAGAGGCATTGCTGAGCTGCTGCAGGCTCTGCCCAGTGGCTGTGTGAACTGCCTTGGTAGTGGCTGACTGCCTCCATAGTTTTGGCCACCCTTCGCCCCACTGAACTGGACCGTCCTGGGTCCAGCTGCACTTGAGATTTTTGCAAAACTCTCAATCCAGAGCATTTCGGCTTGCTTGTTTTGTGGGGGTGGAACTCGCTGAGCCAGATCACCTGGCTCCCTGTCTCTTCCCCCTCCCTTTCAGTTGAATGGGCAGCTCTGTCTCCCAGGTGTTCCAGGCAGCAGTTGAAACAGCAGCCCAGATTTGTGTGAGTTTCCGTGCACCAACCCGGCACCAGCTGAAACTGCTGTGCTAAAAACTCATAGCGCTGGCAATCTCCTGGTCTGTGGGCAGTGAAAATTTGTTTGGAAATGAGGTGGGCATTCACCTTCTGCATTGGGCTTGCTAGGAACTGCACTCCAGAGCTGTTCCTATTCGGCCATCTTGAATCCTCCCCTGACAACTACCTTTTTAAAAGATACATTTTCTTTTATATGGATTATATATTTACTCCCATTAGCTCACTAATTAAACAGAGCTGCAGGTCAATTGTTATTCCAGCATATGCTTTTCATAATGTTTCTTAAATAGGATGATTAGATGCAACATGACATGGGGAAGAAGACTTAAATATGTCTTTGATTTCAGCATAAAACAAACAAAATCTGTGAGAAAAATACAACCTCAATAAAAATGACACCTGTGAATGCATGTAATTGCTCGTCAAACATATTGAGGAATTTATCTGCATCTCTATAAAGTAAAATGCATTTAAGAAATTAATTCAGAAATGATTAATATCTCAGGAAAATATCTGTTTAGTAAAATAATGCCTCCTGTGAGCTTTGGTGTTTGCTTCACTAAGGAAAACAGTTTTATAAACCCTTCTCCTGCAGCCTGACCTTCGGAGGGCCTCCTGGACTCTTCTTCCTCAGCACATCAAGTTCTGTCAAGTCTTTTATACAGTAACCAGCCAGAATTGCCAGTAAATACTGACCCTCCCTGACAGGCCATGGTAATAAACCTGTTATATTTTCACTCCTCTAACCTCACATTGGAACACAAGGATGTTTTAGAAAGCCGTTGTCATGGACAATAAAGTCTTTAGAACTTTAATAAATGTTAATGCGGTTCAGATTTCCTAGTCTTTTCCTCTTAATAATTACTAATTATCAATTAATAAAAATATGACTATCAAATACTGATAATAGTATAATTATTATTCTCTTTACTGTAATTTTCTCTGTATTATATTCTCAAATTTATTTTAAGTAGTTTGAATTAAAAACTTATATGTCTTTTTTTTAACTTTCTCAAAATTTAATGAAGCATCTGTGCACCAAATAACATGTTGCCACATTTTTCCAGAGATCCCAAAGTTTGGGAAATGTTGACATGATGTTTCCCAGCTCTTGAGTCCAAGTTCTTGAGTCTGGAAGGATAAGTTTAAATCCAGGTGTCCCCCTCATGTACTAGCTTTTTGCTGCTATACTTCCCCTCTGAAACGGTTTCCTTATCTACAAAATAGCAGTAAAAAATTAGAAGTAATAAAATTGCCTGTTTGCATATATAAAATGAGATAAGGCCTAAAAAGCCCTTGGAATAATCCCCAGTAAATGGTGCCTTGAAAATGTCAGTCATTTTTAAGCCAGGAAATCATTGTTATAACTCAAAAATCTGGGCCCTTTCTGTTATTGTCAGCTTTCTACTCTCCATTCTTACCCTCAAGTTTGAGACACTTGTCAGGTGTGGTGGCACGTGCCTGTGGTCCCAACTACTCGGGAGGTTGAGGCTGGAGGATCTCTTGAGCCCAGGAGTTCTGGGCTGTAGTGCACTATGCCGATCAGGTGTCTGCACTAAGTTTGTCATCAATGTGGTGACCTCCCGGGAGCGGGGGACCACCAGGTTGCCTAAGGAGGGGTAAACTGGCCCAGGTTGGAAACAGAGCAGGTCAAAATTCCCTTGCTGGTCAGTAGTCGGATCGCACCTGTGAATAGCCACTGCACTCCAGCCTGGACAACATAGCGAGACCCCGTCTCTTAAAAAAAAATGTTTGAGACACTTGGCCTCGACATAATCTCTTCACTCTCAAGGTGCAAAAGCACTGCACCAAACCTTTTATTTCAACGATAGAACCAGGACCATGACTCATGTATAAATGACTGTGCAAGTTGATCTGGGTGGGATTGTGAGCAAGACCATCCAGAGTCAGTGTTGACTTGCCATAATCATCATGGTATCATTACCAACAGATACTTAGGAGTGATCACCCACTGTGGGTACAACTCCATGACAGCTTCTGGGAGTACTATTCTAGATAGTCATAGTGAGCTTTTGGCTGGATATCTGCAACACACTCTAAGAAACCAACTGGAAGCTGTAGACCAGGCAGACCAGAGCCACTTTGCAGTGGAGAGGCACAAACTACAAGGGATGAAATTATAGCTTGCTGGAATTGTAGTCTACATTTCCCTTTGGCTGCCTGTTTTGTTTCTCAATATAATTTGAGGTGTTGACTATAGACCACAAAAACCTGGGTGGTTTTGGGTACCAAGCTGTCTTATGAATTACCTTTCTCTCTTTCTAACTTCCTGCTAGCTAAGATTAGCAAGCATGGCAGGGATTATAATTGCTGCATTTAAACTACAGAAAGAATGTTTTTTGATGAAATATTCTCATATTTCATAAATGTTCTAATTTTATAAAACTTCAGTGTCCTTACCAACAGGTCATACTGGATGTGTAATTTTTTATGTTCTTTCTACATTGGTAGAAACACCTCCCTCCTGGGAGGTGTTTGGGTAATGGTGGTGGATTCCTTATGAATGGCTGGGTGCCATCCTCACGATAATGAGCAAATTCTCATTCTGGTAATTTGCATGAGAGCTGGTGAAGTGTGTGGCCCCTTCCCCCTTCCCCTCTCTCATGTGAAACCACCTGCCCTCCCTTTGCCTTCCATCATGATGGTAGGCTCACTGAGGACCTCACCAGAAGCAGGTGTTGAAGCCATGCCTGTAAAGACTGCAGAGCTAGGAGCCATTTAAACTTTTCTAAAATAAATTACATAGCCTCAGGTATTTCTCTGTAGCAATGCAAAAGTGAGCAAACACAAATCCTGACCAGAAATGACTGGAAAATCTATATAAACCATAATGGCACAATTAAAAATCTATTTTCTTTTTTGACAAAGAGTCTTGCTCTGTCTCCCAGGCTGGAGTGCAGTGGCTCTATCTCAGCTCATTGGAACTTCCACCTCCTGGGTTCAAGTGATTCTCCTGCCTCAGCCTCCCGGTAGCTGGGACCACAGGTGCGCACCACCACACCCAGCTGATTTTTGTATTTTTAGTAGAGATGGTGTTTCCCCATGTTGGCCAGGATGGTCTCGATCCCCTGATCTCGTGATCCACCTGCCTCGACCTCCCAAAGTGCTGGGATTACAGGCATGAGCCCCTGAGCCCCACCAAAACCCATATTTTATTGTGCTGCATTACTTCAAATATTATTATAGAACTCTCATTTGTATTCTTGCTGTTGAAATCAACTAAAAAACTTGGTTGCATATGGCTTTTTAATCAAATAAACTAGGATTTAACATAGCCTTTTAAAAATAAGCAGAAGTAGTGGATGTTTAAATTTATATTACATTAACATGAAAAGGTTAATATCTTAAAAGTTTTGAGTAGCATAAACTTGGATGTGATAAAGTCATGTGGTTAGAGCACCATATAAGAGGAGGCTGAAATCACAAATTCAATCCCCACTGATGAACAACTGATTTTTTAATTTGTTTTAATAAAAACCAAGCTGAAGCCTAAATTCTATCATTCATCATTAAAATGAACCCTTTGGAGCAAGGGGAAAGGGCAAAAGACAAAGAATTATGAATAAATAAAGAGAAATCTATGACTATGCTTAAATCATGTGGCAAATTGTATTGGTAAAAGGTAGCAAAATGTATAAACAGAAAGTTTACATGTTTCACTAACATAGTAACAACTAAGAGAAGTATATCACATTTTAAAACAGGACAAGTGAATATCTGAAAAGTTGAAACATTTAAATCAATGTAAGTTTCTCTAAATCTTTTCTATAATACACTCATTATGACAGAGCGTTTTCAGTCCTCTTTCTGGTGGAAAACACAATGTAGTGTCACCACCTGCTTGAGATTTTCGGAGGAAGACTGCTTGGAATTTTCAGAGGAAGATCATCAGAAGGGTTTGGCTCCAAAGCTATATCTACAGATTAAAAAATGTGATAATTTATGTGAATAGAAAAAAATGACTTTTAAAATAGCTACACATTCATTTTAATCACTTTAAGCAGTCCTGAAAAAAGTTTTTAGTAATAAATATGTAGGAAATAAAGGCAAAAATACAATAATTCTACTTGGGAATGTAAAATGATACCCTCTCTGTATACATATGGAATAAACTGGGCTGTGTCAAGGACTTTCAAAGAGACTAAAGCTAAATAATCTAATGCAATTTCTAGAGGAGTCATATACATGCCCTGCTCCCTCAAATGCAAAACCTTGCTCCTTAGTTTAGCTAAAACCAGGTTCTTGTCACACAAGCAGGAAAGATTAGGCTCAAGGACACATTGAAGGGTGAGTGGAACAGAATTTATTTGGCAAAAAGGAGAAAAATAAATCTTAGCAAAGCGAGAGGCCAGCGTGCTCCCATCTAAGATTGAATACCAGGCTACCGCACACAAGCTGAAGAGGCCAGCCTCCTCCCCTCTGTACAAGGTGCAAACTTCCCATGGCCCCACTCCATTCTCCCAGTGCTTGGGCAAGTCACAGATTCTCTGGGGATCTTCGCCCTCATTTGCCTATCAGTTTAACTTATCAAATGAAAACATAATCACTTGTCTCTCTACTGATTTTAGCAGCACATTTTAGGAATAGTCTCAAGCAGCAAGTGATGCTGTGGAAAAATTACTGTCAGATACTAGACTTAATATATCAACAAGCTAAAACAAAGAGAGCTAGCTTTTGGCCAATATCCCCCAGAAAATAACATGGCTAATTCATTTACCTAGCTGTGATTTATTCAGGGGCAATTCATTACGGCAGATTTAAGTGGACTGCATAAAAGTTTCAATGCTCTTATCTATAAGAACAGTTTCATGTCAGAAAATGATTTTTAACTTTGCCCTCAATTTCCAAAGCCAAAATCTCACTTCTTTTCCACAGCATGATTCATTGGGGACTTCATCAACTATACTTTGAAACAGATCTTGGAGTTGCTTCTAAAAAATGTTGGCCCTACCTATGTCAAGGTAGGTCTGACTAAAGTCCATCTTGCACCAAAGTGAGATAATCCATTTAAGCAAAACTAAAAATTACATTCTTGAATTTTTATTATACAAACTTTGTCCTCATATAATAAAAGTTCCCATAAGGGAGAATAATAAAAACCTATGGCACTCCTCAGCAATGTCCATCTCAAGCCACTTA
>JAPYYA010005488.1:0-10743 GCA_028533165.1 Leontopithecus rosalia | reverse complement strand
GATTTCCCCTTTATCGTTTTTTATTGCGTCTATTTGGTTGTTCTCTCTTTTCTTTTTTATCAGTCTGGCTAGTGGTCTGTCTATTTTGTTGATCTTTTCAAAAAACCAGCTCTTGGATTTATTGATTTTTTGAAGGGTTTTAGTTTTGAGCCCAGCCTATAATTTGATATTTATCTTACTTTTGCTTGAATCAAACCACTACATTGTACAAAACTGTGCTTATGTTACTATAATTTGAACATAACATCATAGGTAACTGAGATAAACTTGACAAAGCAAGCAGTAGGAGAAAGCTCCTTGAATTAGCTGTATTTGAGCAATAGCCTTTTTCTGGTCTCTTTCGCATCCAGATGTGGCTCCCTGCAATCAGTTTTCATCACTGCAGGTACATTAATTATGATATCACTCTACTTACATTATATTACCAGGTTGGTTCAGATGTCATGTGGTTTTGCCATTTGACTTTCAGTGTCAAGATCCACAGTTACTTTTGCACCAACCTAATAGGAATTCCTGTTTTATGCCATCTTCCCTCTTACTTTCTGTAATCTAGGCACATGGAATTTATTTCAGTTCCTCAAAGTTTTGTTTTTGTTTGGTAGGATTTTAAATTAAGTAATGTAGGTAGATCACACACAATGCTACATGGCATATAGCAAGCTTTCAATAAATGTACTGCTATTTATGTTGTTTTGCCTAAGAACTTACAAAGAAAGGAAATAGGAATCACTTAAAGACCAAGAATAAGTATAATTTTCTCCAAAAATCTTCTCTAATCAGTCTTACCTCAGTGAAAGTTATTTTTTGAAGGTACTGAAAGATATGAAAAGGTTGATGACTTTAGATTTGAATTGCAGCTACATGGATTGATGCCAATGTTAATAATTGGGTGGGGAGGTAAATGAGAAAATGAGACTTAGAAAGGTTAAATTATTTATTTAAGATCATACAATTAGTGACAGGACTACAGTCCTTCCTTGATGTCTTCCTTAAGGCTATTTCTGCTACACCAGGTTGTCTCCGAGTAGTGAAACCATGAGTGGAGCTCAGTTGGGGAAACAGAGATAGCAAAGCCACAGATGAATCCAAATTAGGAAAAGAAGCCAAAGCCATAGAGAAAGTCTAGTCAGAGACAGAGCAGGACAACTGGAAAAAGTGCAGTGTCTCAAACATCCGGAATAGAATTTCCAAAAGTATATATGTGAAAATAACCAAAAGCCAATTAAGATAAAGTTATATGAAAATATCCTTGGTGCCTAAGGACTTCCTACTTTCACATGTTACCTGTCTTCTTGCAATTGCACATCAAGTGTGAATGAAGACCTGCTGAGATCACATTTGCCTGCTAAGTCAGGTTGGCAACACATGAATTATCAAAGCCCTGGAGCTAAAGAACTGAAGACACCATGCTTTGTGTCTTTGCCTTTGCATTTAAATTAAGATTCAGGGCCGGGCGCGGTGGCTCAAGCCTGTAATCCCAGCACTTTGGGAGGCTGAGGCCGGTGGATCATGAGGTCAAGAGATCGAGACCATCCTGGTCAACATGGTGAAACCCCGTCTCTACTCAAAATACAAAAAATTAGCTGGGCACGGTGGCGCGCGCCTGTAATCCCAGCTACTCGGGAGGCTGAGGCAGGAGAATTGCCTGAACCCAGGAGGCGGAGGTTGTGGTGAGCCGAGATCGCGCCATTGCACTCCATCCTGGGTAACAAGAGCAAAACTCCGTTTAAAACAAAAAAAAAAAAAGATTCAGACTTTGGGAGAGAAAGGAAAATATGAGAAATAAATATCAAATTAACTGAGCCAAAATAAAACTTGTATTTTTGGAGCATTTCCAAAGATATCAGAATACTAGGATACTGAGAAGGGATTAAATTTATCTCATACCCTGGGAGAAGCATGTGTGTTCAGAAGGCAGTTTGTCTGACCATAAAGGAACTTCAACTGTTTTGGGAGGAAAACACATATGGACTATACACATAATGTGATAAAACAAGAAAAATATTTAGGAGCTATTCTGTAATTTGTAGCTACTTAATTATAGATCAAACAGCTCTAATAATACTACCAGAGCCTCACAATCTCAGAATGGATGTTTAAATTAATTAATATTAGCAATCAGGAAAAAATTAAAAAGTATTGTGAAATTATGTATACATACGAATATGTAATTATATGTAATATAGACAATATTCATTTCAGATAAAAAGAAAAGTAGGATTTTTATTCATACTTGATTAGATTACCATCCAATTATATAGATATTTAACAATTCAGAGTAATTTATTTACTCAAATCCTTGAAGAAGTATATAGTGGAATTATATTATATAGTGGAATTATATTATATAGTGGAATTATATTATATAGTGGAATTATCTTCCTAAAATTAGTAATAATAAATCAATAATAGTCTCATTGAACCTGTAGAGACCCACTTACTGAAATTGTATATCCTGGCTTCAGAATGGATTTCCAAGCAGAAGGAAACAAAAGAATTGCTTGTTATATATTTTTTTCTTATTCAAGTTTTATTAGCTTTTGTTTTCAATTAATGTATACATATAATTGATGGGTTGGGACAACGTATACTTAGATATTTTCCTTAGTCTTCAAGTGGCATCTCTTCTGCCACTACAGTTAAAAATAAAAATAAAAACCTGAGAACATGAGAATCTCAGTATGCAGCAATATGAAAAGGTTGGTAGCCACTTAGAACAAGGAGCATAAGCGAAATTATTTAATTGTCCAGTAGAGCATATTCTTTGATGTAGTTAAGAACTACTGCATATTTTATACAAGTTTTCTAAAATAAAATGTGAAATCATGTAATCATCAATAATAGGAAAGCAAAGTGATGCAAGAATCACGAACACACTGAGCACAAATCTTTTTTTAAAAAAGTGCCGATTCCTTATTTTATTTTATTTTTTAAATGGAGTCTCACTCTGTCACCCAGCAGGTTGGAGTGAAATGGCATGATCTCGGTTCACTGTAACCTCCGCCTCCTCAATTGAAGCGATTCACCTGCCTCAGTCTCCCAAGTAGCTGAGATTACAGCCATCCGCTACCACACCTGACTAATTTTGTATTTTTAGTAGAGATGGGGTTTCATCATGTTGGCCATTCTGGTCTCAGACCCAGACCTCAGGTGATCCACCTGCCTCGGTCTCCCAAAGTGCTGGAATTGCAGGCATGAGCCACCACCCCAGGCCTCTTTTGCTTCTTTAAACTAATGGACCATTGTGAGTGAAATGTCAGATGACGGAGAAAGGGTTTATTTGTTTATAGTTTGTTGTCCTTACTTGCTGAAATCAGTAGTAGTTCTGAAGTTATCGGTGAGGCCAATTACTAAAATTCAGTGGCCTTCGTCACACTGTAGCTAAACATTCAATTGACTTCAGTGTGCTGTGCTCCGGGATGTACTTTGGTATAAATTTTGCTATTATAGTAAAGAAAGTATATTGTTAATAGCAAAGATATAAATGTGTCTACCTTATATTGGAAAGATGTTCCTGAAAAATGTGAGTATACATTATTATTTTTTTTTTTTTTTGAGACGGAGTTTCGCTCTTGTTACCCAGGCTGGAGTGCAATGGCGCAATGTCGGCTCACCGCAACCTCCGCCTCCTGGGTTCAAGCAATTCTCCTGTCTCAGCCTCCCGAGTAGCTGGGACTACAGGCACGCGCCACCATGCCCAGCTAATTTTTTGTATTTGTAGTAGAGATGGGGTTTCACCATGTTGACCAGGATGGTCTCGATCTCTTGACCTCGTGTTCCACCCGCCTCGGCCTCCCAAAGTGCTGGGATTACAGGCGTGAGCCACTGTGCCCGGCATAAATTCTTTGCAAACTATTTTTTCCCTCATATGCATCATACTTTCAAGGGCTTTTCTGTCTCTGAAGTTACTTTAGAAGATAATAGCAATCTCCCCTTTGCTTCAACACAAAATTATTCCAGTAGGGCTTTTCTTGCCTGTTACAGTCCAAGATCCTTTCAAGAATTATTTTATGAATTGAAAATTTTAACATATTTCATCTGTTGTTGTTATTTCATTATATGGTGGTACTGCTATGAATTTTACTTGTATTTTGCAACAGTTTTTGTATTGGGAGATGAAAAGAAAGTGAGATATTACCAACTATGGTAAGGAATAGTAATTCCTGTTTTTTCTCATATGTGGCTGTCTCTTCCTCGCTCTCTGCCACCCAATAGCAAAGACACTTTCCCCCAAACAGTCAGAGTGGACTGGCATGGGAGTCATGAAGAATAAGAGAACTGTTGATGGTAGAGATGATGTATTTTTGATTTTATGAAAATGTAGAGACCAAATACTGGTGTATTTATTATCATCCTCTCTTTCTCACCCCTCCCTTTCTCTCTTTCACTTAACATCCAATCTATTTATTTTTATCCTCTATTTTTCTCCCTATTATCTATCCATAGTTTCTTTCAATCTCTCCCTCTCTCTATCATCTATCTTACAATCTAACTATCCACCATCCATTTAACACTTACTACCCCCAAATTTGCAAAGATACCTTCTATTAACAAAAAGAAAATTGGCCTCAATTGGAGAAGAATAAAGTACAGTAGTGTGATAATAACACTCTACTGTCTTTGATAGAATACCTCTTCAAAAACAGTGGTTTGTTTTTTTCCTTATCTGGGATAGGTTAATCTGCATCTGCCACCCTGCATTTTAATACAAGATTTAGAATAGAATTGATTCTTAATGCTGATAATTACACATAAGAAATTATTATTTTGAATTGCATAGAATATACATTATATATCAGAAAAAAATGAGTACATAATTGATGTATAGTTTGAGTGAGAAGTGTTTCATTTTGACCTTGTTTTACTTTTGTAGTGTTTTATTGTGTATTGTTTTAAACCCAGTGACAACAGTATGCAGGCTGTGCATTCATTGTTTGCTTTTCTGTTTTTGAGGGAAAGGATAATTTTAGTAACTTTTCATTCCTCATACTCTTTTACCAGATGATAAGGATAGGATTTTAGCAGACTAACTCACATTGAGCAGTGGCCAAAAACAAGAATACATTGGTTAAAAGAAACCAATTATTTATTTTATAAATTAAGTAAAAGGTCATTGCTTTAGACATTTTGAACTACCAAGTTTTCTGTACAATGAGAATTCACCATTTACATGTCATAAAATTTACATATTAGCAGAATGTGCTCTAGAAATACTATATTATTTTCCTGTTACAAATATTATGCATATTCATTATAGAAACAATAAAAATCAGTAAGTTTTGAAAAAAAATTTTTTAAGTCCATAACCCCAAATGAGTACATAACAGCTGATATTCTGCTCTTTTTCTTTTTATTCTTTGTGTGTGTCTGTGTCTTTGTATGTAATAGTGAATATATAATATGTATATATTTTATACAAATCCATATTATATACATATAATAGTCCTGCATCCTTTTTTACGTGATATATTTTTAATAATTTTTGTATTCTGATAAATATTTGACAATCTATTTTACTTTTATGATGAATATCTGTATAAAGTATTTTCTTATTATTTTGGTTATTTCATCTTAGTGATTATAATAAATATGGGAGGTATTTATTATAAAACAAATTTGGCAATATATAGAATTTCTTCTTGAATTCAGGCATAACTTTTTCTTAATTTGGTTTAGTTGAAACTGTGAGTGGAGATGCGGTGTTATAGGAAGTAAATGTCTCCTTCCCCTAAGATAAGGGTAGCTGGACCACATCACTTGGTATGCCTTTAGCACAGGGATATGGGCTGTCAATCAATGCTTGACCTGTGGCATCAAGGGCTTTCTCTACTCTTCCTAACTTCCATTCATTTTCCTGAGTTTAGATGTCTTATGCTTGCTAGAAAAATCTCTTGAGGCTCCAAAGAGAGAGTTACAGAGTATTAAGAAGTCCAGTGACTTTTAAGGTTACGCATAATATTGCAGTTCCCAAGGTTGTCTGCTTCATGTCATAGAACACAGAGCTTTTTCTCTCCTTTTACTCTTTATCATTGATTCTCCACTTTTCTTCTGTCCATGACTGGTGTTCCTTGTCTCTTTTTCCTTGTCCTGTCAACCTTCGCAGTGTTGGCTTTGTCACTTACAATCTTACATTCCCCCCTAAATCTGCTATTTCTCCTTTATTCTTCATCTTGATTTGTGGCTTAAATGTCTACCTTCAGTGAAGCTGCTCCCAGAATTGAACAAACCACGACCTTCTCCATGTACCTATCATACTACTATTATAGCAATGTTGCTGAAAACAATGATGTATCAGTTTGTACTGAAATTTGAATTATTTCAAATATAAGGGCAGAAAAATTAGTTGTCCATGAAGTTCAATTTATTAAATGATAAGAAATTTTCCTTAATGATGATGCTGTTTTTTTGTGATTGATATTCTGATAGTATCTACTTTATGCAGTAATGTTAGAAGGCAAGTTGACAACCTTTTGTTTAATTTTTTGAAATTAAAATTGCACTGGCCTATGACATTTAAAATCTAGAAAGTACAGTAATATAGTACTTATCATAGTGAAATATGCTTATTTGTCTACATGTGTGAATCTTTCTGATTTTGAGCCTTTTGACAGCATTCCTGTGTCTTTTTTCCCTCCTATTGTCTCATAAAGAGTGGTTCGTAAATATTGGTGCTTATTAAGTGTGTATTATGTTTTATTTGCATTACTTTAGATGTTTATGTGAGTGTATTATATCACTTTCAGTGTAAGAGATGAGTAATGTAATTTAGCAAAGTTTTACATAGGCAGGTAGCTACTTCATAACAATGATTTACATAAGGATAAAAGCATGAATTGAAACGGGAGCATTTTCTACATTTTGGTCCAAATTAATCTGTCTCATTTTGTATTTATGCTTCACCTTTCCCTTTAGTATTATCAACTTATATGAATGTTTATCTTTCAAAATTTCAAATATTTCTATTTGACATACTAATTTATCTGTTCTTTTTAATAAATTTAATTTTCAGCACACACACATCATTCTTCACACTTTCTGTAAATTCTCCTGTATATTTAAAAATATATAAAGCTTGATTCTGCAACTCCAGAGAATTTCATTCAATAACATATCTTAGCTCAACAAGCCACCACATTACTAAAATTAAATAATAGTTAAAATTGCTTAAAACATATTTATCATAAACAACAAATTATATATTTGGATGGGTAATATTACCTGCAGGTGTTAATTGAAATTAATCCTAACTCACTCAGTTTGTGGTCTTAGATAGATAGAGTTCTTTATGTTGAGTGTTGAGTGTTTCTCTATTTTTATCTGATTTCCATATATTCATGCAGAAAATGAAGGTTCTTGGAATAATTTGATATCTTAGCATAATAAAATCAAGTTAATAATAATATAATAAAAACTTATTTGTAATTTTACTGAACAATTATTATGTGCCAACATTAATCCTGAGTGCTTAATTAAATTATTCATTTAACAAATGTCTATGCATCATTGTAGGAACTGGTAATACAACAGTAAAGAAAAAATGCATGAAGTTACTGCCCTTGTAGAACTTGCATTCTAGTAGGGAGAGGCAGACAACAAAGGAATTAAAAGTGAATACATAGAACTATAGATAGTGATAAAAGTTATGAAAAAAATAAAGGGGAAAAGAATAAAAATGGAGTAGATGGGTAGTTACCGTTTACTATTTTACATCGGGTGATTAGGGAATGACTCACTAATAATGTCACATACATGTAGAGACTTGTAAGATGGAAGGGAGTGGATACATGTAGATACCTGGGGTAAGAGTTCAGAAAGAGAAAAACAAATACAAACCCCCCGAAAAGTCAGGGTAGTTTGCTTTATGTAGATTATTACTGATACCAGAGAGATAGATGTTACCTTCCTAGGAAGCTGTTCTTACCACAGAATGAGTCACTCCCTCCCCTATGCCCCTAAAGCAGATACAGTAATATTTTTCAAAACATTAATCCACTAATTAGGGTTGATTTGTGATAAAGATTACATTGATTAAAAAAATGAGAAAAGTGGTGGTAATTGAGAGTCCCTGGTTGACACTTAATTTTGAAGTTAAAAATTTGATATATGAAATCCAACTGAATCTGAATCATTTGGCATCATTAGACATTTACGTATCAGTCTAAATTGTGTCATTTTTTTTCTGGTAGTCAGACACCTTTGTCTATCTCCAGTAAATACAAAAATTAAACATTATTATAAACTTGTAATAATGCAGGAAGACAGCTGAACTCTGTTTAGTTTACTTCTCTCTGAAATTCACGCTAGAAACTCCACAGACATCAAGCTAGGGCAATTGTAGGCCACACCTTGTTTGGTTCTCTTCACTCCCAGATTTCTATACTGTGAATTTTAATCACTTTTCAGTCCCTAAGATCCCTAAAAATAATTTAAATTAATTATTATTTAATTAATTATTTTGTATTTAGGGACTGAAAGTTATTAAAAATTTAACTTGGTTGGAATTTTATGAACTCTTGAAAAGATTCATCTACCTTTTTGTAAAAAGATAGAATTGGTCATTGTTAACTGAATAAAGCTGAATAAATATATAAATTATTAATCTTCTCAAATCTTTATTTTGAGGAGAATTGAAAATAGTTTTAATATTGTAGTGTTACATTTTGAGAGCATGAGTTAACTATTTTTTATTTTATTTTATGTTTTGTTCTCAGACTGAATAATAAAGTTCTAATCAGCATATGTGATTTATTTATTTGCTACATTGCTCTGAGCTGGGTACTATGCAGGGCAAGTTATATGCTGAAACAAAGCATCACAAAGGCTTGAGATTGTTTAATGTTGTTATACAGGATGTGTCACCATGAGAATTGTCTTACTTCCCAGTCCTATTAGGGAGAGACTATTTCTACTCAAAATGTTCTATATTTCCTCCTCACATGCCAACGATTATGAATCTCTTAGAAAGCATAGTTTAGAAACAGAGACCAGAAGCATTATTCATTCCTGGGGACCAAAAAAACCCGTCAAAACAAACATGACTTAATCAGACATCTGATTATAAAAGGACTTTTATAAAAGTCCTCAGATTATAAAAGTCCTCAGAAAGGACTTTCCCTTATCAACTATAAAGCCTTAGGAAGGACTTCCATTTATCTGCAACCATGGCTTCGAGATTTACTCTGTAGCCCTAAACAACCAAAAATCTTGATACGATATGTAAAACAACAGCTTTCAAACACTGGACTATAGGTGTCACAGTATAGTAAGCTTGGAGTGATGAGAAACAAATGAGGTAGACCCTACAATTGCCCTTGTTTGCTGTCTGCAAAGTTTCCAGGCTGAAGTTGAGAGAGAAGGAACCTAAACAGAGCTCAGTTATCTTCCTGCATTTAGGATACCAAGTATTTGGGGAGCTGAAGGTGTCTAGAATTGATGTGGCAGTGCATGTGAGACCAGAGAATTGCACAAGAGAGCTCAGAGGTTGAGAGAAGGTGTCCCTCCAGTCTTTGGTTCAGTACTAATGAGCATTTCTGTGAGGAAACTACTCAAAGCTAAAAAAAAAGTGTCATTGGAAAGAAATGGGTGGGACAATTATCAGAGCTCAGACAGAGCTAGGAATAATTCACACTCCAAAAAGTCAGAATGGGAAAAATATTGTAATACATGAAGCATCAGGCAAAACGGTCATTTCTTAGTTTGTTAATGGCTGCTATGACCAGGTGACCCATGACCAACAGAATTTGTTTTTCACATTTCTAGACGCTGATTTTAAAGGTAAAACTTCAGTAGTAAGTACTTTAAGTAAAAATGCAAAGTCTGTTTCATATTAAGTATTAACAATAAGCATTACTTTTAGTAAGAAGTAGATATTTCTGATTAGCCTGGGTTGAGCTGGCCCAATGTGATGCAGAAGAGGTACTCTGGACTTGGCAAACAACAGTGTCTTAGTTGTGTTCCTGAAGACTTAGCACCATTTGATTTTTAAGGATTTGCATCAGAACACGCTCTATATACACTATTATGTATGGATAGTAAGTATTTATATCTCATTTTGAAGTGTAGGCTTAGATCTTTTCAACAAATCCTGGAAAGTAACTTCTATGGCAAGGAGTCTCAGAAATGATAATCTATAGTCATAGGGCAAAATTGACACAAAGACAGCCTCTCTTTTTCCAGTAGATTTAAAGGTAAATTTGAATGCCTTCAAGTAGAGCATATCTTCATCTTGTCACAGATCCCATAGTACCTAGCCTCTGAAATAATTTGAACTTGTAACTCGAGCCTTTTGAAAACATTTTACAGTGTTTTCTGAACTCTATGGACCCCACGTGACTGTAAGAGTCAGAGGCAATGGCAGGAAAGCATTACCTTTTATGTGATTTTGTCTTAATAAGGCTAATTTGTATTGGATACACTACTTGTCATTTGTAGAGTACCAGAAATATTAAAAAACACTCGGCCGGGCGCAGTGTCTCAAGCCTGTAATCCCAGCACTTTGGGAGGCCGAGGCGGGTGGATCACGAGGTCAAGAGATTGAGACCATCCTGGTCAAAATGGTGAAACTCCGTCTCTACTAAAGATACAAAAAATTAGCTGGGCATGGTGGTGCGTGCCTGTAATCCCAGCTACTCGGGAGGCTGAAGCAGGAGAATTGCCTGAACCCCAGAGGCGGAGGTTGCGGTGAGCCAAGATCGTGCCATTGCACTCCAGCCTGGGTAACAAGAGTGAAACTCCATCTCAAAA
>JAPYYA010005487.1:0-10745 GCA_028533165.1 Leontopithecus rosalia | reverse complement strand
TTGAATGTTGATTGGATAAACAATGAAATGAAGGCAGAAATGAAGAAGTTCTTTGAAACAAACAAGAACGAAGACACAACATACCAGAATCTCTGGGACACATTTAAAGCAGTATCTAGAGGAAAATATATAGCAATAAGTGCTGACATGAGAGAAAGGGAGAGATCCAAAATTGACACCCTATCATCAAAATTGAAAGAGCTAGAGGAGCAAGATCAAAAAAACTCAAAAACTAGCAGAAGACAAGAAATAACTAAGATCAGAGCAGAACTAAAGGAGATAGAGACACAAAAAACCCTTCAAAAAATCAATAAATCCAGGAGCTGGTTTTTTAAAAAGATGAACAAAATAGACAGTCCACTAGCCAGATTAATAAAAAAGAAAAGAGAGAATAACCAAATAGATGCAATAAAAAATGATAAAGGGGAAGCACCACAGATTCCACAGAAATTGAAACCATCATCAGAGAATATTACAAACAACTCTATGCACATAAACTGGTAAACCTGGAAGAAATGGATAAATTCCTGGACACTTGCCTCTTCCCAAGCCTAAATCAGGAAGAAGTCGATACCCTGAGTAGACCAATAACATGATCTGAAATTGAGGCAGCAATTAAGAGCTTACAACACACAAAAAGCCCAGGTCTAGATGGGTTCACAGCCGAATTCTACTAGACATGCAAAGAGGAACTGTTACAATTCCTTCTGAAATTATTCCAAATAATCCAAAAAGAAGGAGTCCTTCCCAAATCATTTGATGAGACCAATATCATCCTGATACCAAAATCTGGCAGAGACTCAACAAGAAAAGAAAATTTCAGGCGAATATCCATGATGAACATAGACACAAAAATCTTCAATAAAATACTGGCAAGCAGATTTCAACAGCACATCAAAAAGCTTACCCACCATGATCAAGTAGGATTCATCCTGGGTTGCAAGGCTGGTTCAACATGCACAAGTCTATAAACGTAATTCAACGCATAAACAGAACCAAAGACAAAAACCACATGATTATCTCAATTGATATAAAGAAGGCCTTTAACAAAATTCAACAGCCTTTATGCCAAAAACCCTCAATAAACTCGGTATTGATGGAACATATGTCAAAATAATAAAAGCTATTTACGACAAACCAACAGCCAATATCATACTGAATGGGCAAAAACTGGAAGCATTCCCTTTGAAATCTGGCACTAGATAAGGATGCCCTCTCTCACCACTCCTATTCAATATAGTATTGGAAGTTCCAGCCAGAGCAATCAGGCAAGAACAAGAAATAAAGGGTATTCAAATAGGAAAAGTGGAAGCCAAATTATCTCTATTTGCATATGACATGATAGTATACCTAGAAGACCCCATTGTCTCAGCCCAAAATCTCCTGAAACTGATAAGCGACTTCAGTAGTCTCAGGATAGAAAATCAGTGTGCAAAAATCACAAGCATTCCTATACACCAATAACAGACTGAAAGAGAGCCAAATCAAGAACGAACTGCCATTCACAATTGCTACAAAGAGAATAAAATACCTAGGAATACAACTAACAAGGAACATAAAGGACCTCTTCTAGGAGAACTACAAACCACTGCTCAAAGAAATAAGAGAGGACACAAACAGATGGAGAAACATTCCATGTTCATGGTTAGGAAGAATCAATATTGTGAAAATGGCCATACTGCCCAAAGTAATTTACAGAATCAATGCTATCCCCATCAAGCTACCAATGACCTTCGTCACAGAACTGGGAAAAACCACCTTAAACTTCATATGGAACCAAAAGAGAGCCCGCATAGCCAAGTCAGTTCTAAGCAAAAAGAACACAGTGGGAGGCATCACACCGCTGGACTTCAAACTATACTACAAGGCTACAGTAATCAAAACAGCATGGTACTGGTACCAAAACAGAGATATAGACCAATGGAACAGAACAGAGGCCTGGGAGGCAACACAACATATCTACAACCATATGATCTTTGATAAACCTGACAAAAACAAGCAATGGGGAAAGGATTCCCTGTTTAATAAATGGTGATGGTGTTGGGAAAACTGGCTAGCCATGTGCAGAAAGCAGAAACTAGACCCCTTCCTGACACCTTACACTAAAATTAACTCCAGATGGATTAAAGACTTAAACATAAGACCTAACACCATAAAAACTCTGGAAGAAAATCTAGGCAAAACCATTCAGGACATAGGGGTAGGCAAGGACTTCATGACCAAAACACCAAAAGCACTGGCAGCAAAAGCCAAAATAGACAAATGGGACCTAATCAAACTCCACAGCTTCTGCACTGCAAAAGAAACAGTCATTAGAGTGAATCAGCAACCAACAGAATGGGAAAAAAAATTTGCAGTCTACCCGTCTGACAAAGGGCTGATATCCAGAGTCTACAAAGAACTAAAACAGATTTACAAGAAAACAAACAACCCCATTCAAAAGTGGGCAAAGGATATGAACAGACATTTACAAAAGAAGACATACATGAGGCCAACAAACATATGAAAAAAATGCTCGTCTTCACTGGTCATTAGAGAAAAGCAAATCAAAACTACATTGACATACCATCTCCGCCAGTTGGAATGGCGATCATTAAAAAATCTGGAGACAGCAGATGCTGGAGAGGATGTGGAGAAATAGGAACACTTTTACACTGCTGGTGGGAGTGTAAATTAGTTCAACCATTGTGGAAGACAGTGTGGCGATTCCTCAAGGACCTAGAAATAGAAATTCTATTTGACCCAGCAATCCCATTACTGGGTATATATCCAAAGGACTATAAATCGTTCTACTATAAGGACACATGTACACGAATGTTCACTGTAGCACTGTTTACTATCACAAAGACCTGGAAACAACACAGGTGCCCATCAGTGATGGACTGGACAGGAAAAATGTGGCACATATATACCATGGAATTTTTTTTTTTTTGAGACGGAGTTTTTCTCTTGTTACCCAGGCTGAAGTGCAATGGCATGATCTCGCAACCTCCGCCTCCTGGGTTCAGGCAATTCTCCTGCCTCAGCCTCCTGAGTAGCTAGGATTACAGGCATGCACCACCGGGCCCAGCTAATTTTTTGTATCTTTAGTAGAGACGGGGTTTCACCATGTTGATGTCCTTTGTAGGGACATGGATGAATCTGGAGACCATCATTCTCAGTAATCTGACACAAGAACAGAAAATGAAATACTGCATGTTCTCACTCATAGGCGAGTGTTGAACAATGAGAACACATGGACACAGGGAGGGGAGCACTACACACTGGAGTCTGTTGGGGGAAATGGAGGAGGGATAGCGGGGGTTGGGGAGTTGGGGAGAGATAGCAGAGGGAGAAATGCCAGATATAGGTGAAGGGGAGGAAGGCAGCAAATCACACTGCCACATGTGTACCTATGCAACTATCTTGCATATTCTTCACATGTACCCCAAAACCTAAAATGCAATTTAAAAAATCATTAAAGTACTGTCCTCAAAAAGTTGTTGTGAGGACAAATGAAATGTCTGTAGTGTTTATCACAGTATTTTTTATTCAAATTGTAATAAACATCATCATCATCCCAGCCTAAAAAAAAAGTACAAATCTGGGTTAACTCCGCCTTCCTTAAATTTAGTCAATAGACACCATTTGTCTTCAAGATAAAGTACAAACCATTAGCAGAAATGAGTTTATTGTTTTGACTTAAATATGACGTTTTTTAGAAGGCATTCCATATCTCTCAATACTGAACTGGATCAATTCTTTTATTTGTAAGTCTGTATCACCAAATCATTACTCTAGTTGTCACACTTCCTGTATTTAGTTATAATTGCCCAATAGTTCTTTGTAATCCTAGTGTAACAGGAATCTTTAAATTCAGATACTTGGTTTCTTTATACTCAATTCACTGTTCATCCTTAATAGTATCTGAAACAATATTTAATCTACACCAAAGTTATTTGTTAATTAAATTTTTGAATCACATTTTTGACAAGTATAAAAAGCTTAGTTAGGCTACCAAATGAATTTTGCCAGTTTTGCTTTCCAGGACTGAGGTTACCTGGTTAATGTAACTCCTGCATTTTATAAAGAATTGATAGTCATCTGTTTAAAACTAGCAGGAAACCAGTCAGGGAAATTAACATTCTCTGGGGATCTTGTCTTGAAATTCTAATCTTTTCTAAAGTGATATAACTATTATATTGCTAGTGAATTAAAGAAAAGAGATCATTTCATAATCTTAAGGTTATAGCCTAATGCATGAAGTTTAATTTTTTACTTCCCTAGGTGAGGGTGAAATGATGTGATTACATCTCATCTGAAACCTAAAATTAGCTCAATCCAACATGTTCTTTTTGAAAGGGTAAAAGGAAAATGATGTAATCTTTTGTCTGTCATACTTACTTCTGCTGGTAGTCTTCGTAATGACATACCTTGTGATTTTGTGTTTGAAATTTTACTGAAGGAAATAGAGCATTGAATGGCCTATATACAGTTGATTTTGTTAATCAAATGAGTAGAGGAAAAAAGCTTAAACCCTAGAAAAAATATATTCTTCATATTTCACTGTGAAATAGGGTAATAAAAGGCTCAAATATATGCATGATTATTTTTGGTGACTTGAAATGGGGTGTGAAATAACCTGATTTTCTGCTGTGATGTTGCCCTTGAAATAATAAATGCAAATAAATGTGAATAATAATTCAACTACTTATACTCAGTTTTCAAAGTTGATACCTATTCATAACACTAATATGTCCAATGAAAAAAAATGAATATCTGCTGGTAAGATAATTTTTTAAAGTAAAAATATAAACTCCAGGTGAAATAAGACATTAATCTTTTTATCTTTTCCTTTTATCATTACATTTGCATCAAATTAAGTGTAATACATTTTTAAAATATTACTGTCCAATTTGATATAGTAAGTATAATATATTTCTAACTTATTAGCAATTTTTTATTCTCAGAAATTGATATATTAATCAATAATAATAGACAAGGCACAGTGGCTCATGCCTGTAATCCCAACACTTTGGGAGGCTGAGGTGGGCAGATCTCCTGAGGTCAGGAGTTTGAGACTAACATGGCTGACATGGTAAAACCCCATCTCCACTAAAAATATGAAACTTAGCTGGGGTTGGTGGTGGGTTCCTGTAGTCCCAGCTACTCAGGAGGCCATGGCACAAGAATTGCTTGATCTGGGAAGTGGAGGTTGCAGTGAACCGAAATCACACTATTGCCCTCCAGCCTGGACAATAGAGTGAGATTCCATCTCAAATAATAATAATAATACTATAATCAAAAATGCAATATAAAATATAGAGAATAAAATTTCTGAGAAGATTCTGCCCTGAGCTATTATTTTCTAAATAACTATGGAGGTGAAGTGTTGATTAATGAATTTTCCTGTGTAACTTATGTAAAAAATTGTTTAATGCAGTTTATTTTACTTTTAGTAGGTGTGTCGGAAGAGAAAGAGGGAATAGAATGATTTGAAACAGTGAAGATGCAGGTTGTGAAATGGTGAATGAGAGCAGCTTCTTGGGCATCAGAGAATTAATTTCATTCCCAAGTGCTACTTGATTATTATTTTTGATTGAAATAATTGTAGATACACATCTTTTTCTGGAAATGATAACATTTTGCAAAACTATAGTACAATATCACAACCAGGAAGCTGACATGTATACAAGCCCTTGAATTTTATGAATGTCTCTAATACAATTATTTTATTCAGCAATCTATTTTCTCTTCCATATAGTTTTCTGATGTAACCGAGATTAAACAGTGTTTTTTGAAATTAATGTAATTGATAACTTGCAATCATTTTATTTATTTATTTTGGAAAATATTACTTATACATATTTATGTTACCAACTGCATACAAATCATAAAACACAAAAAAGTTCTATCTATGTATTATATATGTATATTTATGTTTGCTATACATATTTCATATATATATATATAAAATCTTGTGGCATGAGAAATTAGGTAACCTAATGTATGTATGCATGAATATACATATTTGGTGCAATCTCGTAGCATGAGAAATTAGGATGCTACAAGATTTGTTTCATATAGATAGATAGATAGATAGATAGATAGATAGATAGATAGATGTTATAGGACTGTCTCCTTAGGGTCCTTGTTACACAGCTAGAAAAGATTAGGCTCACAGACACTTTGAAAGTTGAAAAGGGGCTGGGTTTATTGGGTGAAAAGGAAAAAAAAAGAGAAATGGGGAATCTCAGTAAAGAGAGAGTCCTACTAGCTTTTTTTCTGCCTCACAGATTCAATCCCACCCCAAAACAGGAGAGGCCAGTCTCCTCCCTACCGCAAAGGGAGTGAACTTCTTATGGCTCCACCCCATCCTCCCAGTGCACAGGGTGGTCAGAATTTATGGTGACAATAATCACCATAACTTCAAACACTAAAAAAATACTGTCTTGGGAGAGACACAGAAAATTATATAGAATTTCTGACAATTTGAAACCTAGGATTCTAGGCTTAGTCAAATTGTATCTATTGTCTGGGAAAATAGAAGTATTTTTTGTATATAAAAGTCTATGTATGCATGGATTCAGGAAATTTATTATGCATAGAACCATGGAAATAATTCCTAAAGAATATGTACAATAAAGAGAAGACAATATGAATCTCAGAGAAGTAATTGGGAACCATAATTATTTGCAAAATATTAACAAACTTATGAGTATAGAATATTAAGAAGTATTAAAGTATTGTGTTAAAGAGCATGGAAACTCAGCCAGACTGATAATTGGAATTCAGGCTTTCCCACTAATTATCTGTGTGCCCTTAGACATGTTTCTTAACTTCTTTCTGGCTGAATGTCTTTATTTGTAAAATGGGAAAAATAAATGTATTCACCTCATAAGGGTATTATGAGCATTAAGTAAATTAGTACTTGTCAAGTGATTAGAACCATTCCTGGCAAATGATAAGCACTCAATAAATGTTAACTCTAATTATTTTTAATGCAAAAGTTAATAATAATTTTTAACTAAAACTACAGGTACTACAAAATAGGATTTATTTGGAATAGAGAGAAGATAAGTTTAGGTAGCATTTTTCTAATGTGTTGCTTTTGATATAATAGATAGTATGGATATCGCTTAACTTTTGTCATTACTGGAAATATGTAGAAGTGTGCTAAAAATTTAGTCTGAGTCAATTCCTGTTTTTTGTACCCAAAGAAACTACTGCTGTCTTCTCCTTGTCCATCTCCAGAATTACCTTTTCCTTTATGATTCATGCTTTAGCATGCTATTTCTAAAACATATTTGGGGAAAATAAATGACTTTTGGTAAAGCATATCAGACACTCAGTGTGTGTGTGTGTGTGTGTGTGTGTCTATGTCTATAAAAAACCATGATTGTTTAGAAAAGTTTATTTAGTATTAGTGTCTTTTCTGATCCACAGTATTCATTTTATTCAAATAAATAAAAATATCAAGGGAGATATGAAGTATTTATTTTTTCATAAGAGATCATAGCTTTAAAAGACTGAGGTTACTAAAATCTTACTTTATACATCTTTAACAATTTATTTTCCTATAAATTAATATGCAAAGTCTTTAGCATAGCACATAAAATCATTAATTTAACCCTATGTAATTTCCTAGTAACCTCTACTGTTACTCTCTTGTAAACTTCATTAAAATACTATACTAATCATGTCATCTTGCTTTTGTGCCTTGGCTCAAGATATTCATTCAATCTAAAAAGCCCATTCCCTTCCAAAAAACATGTTGATATGTGTACATACATATGTATACATATGTTGTAGTTATACATTTTAACTCTGTGTAAATGAATTTCAACAACATCTTCTCTAAGAAGGCTTGCTGGATTTCCTTCTATCAGGAATTATCTATAGTTCTATGAACTTTATTGGAGGAGAGGGATCAGGGTTAATAAGTTGAGCACCATGCATATGCATCACTCCTAACAAACTAACTTGTTCCCAGGCACTGTGTAAGAGCTCAAGACTTCACTGACTATATTATCTCGTATCACTGAGATTTCCTTCATGTAGATGCTCCCCTAGAGGTGGGAGAACAAACCAAAATACCATTCCATGTTACTCTTATTCTCCCTTCATTGCAATGCTTTCATCCTTAGGCTCTTTCTCTTTTCTTACCTCTTAGTCTCCACTTTTCTGTGTGAAGTGAGAGACTTTTTCCCAGAAATTAATAGTTTCCCAGTCTATCCTTGGGATTGAGACTGTTTATGGACTCAAGTATTATGAATTGCTAGTGTGATCCTTCCTCCTTGTCAAGTTTTAGTTGTGGTTTATTTCCCAGAGTTTTAAAAATTATGTATCTAACAGTGTAAGAGTTAATCTCCAAGTCCTTTTCAGGACCACATCTAAGATTAGTGTTTCCTTTGCAGGTATAAGATTCAGTACTTTGAATTTTAAAAATGTGTCTCTCATTCCTGAACTTAAGCTCCCATATCAATTCCTTTTTGATTAAAGTTGAGAGTTGCTCTGTTTAATCATTTCTTCCTCTTATTTTGAGGTTCATGCCACATTTAATTTTGTTTCAACATTGGACAATGACTTTTTTGTACTCTCGTTCAGTTCTTTTCACCCGGGGTTACTGATTTTCTTTGTTTTCCCTTTAATTTTTCCATTGATTTATACTTATTTTCCTTTTAATTTAATTATATTATATATCTAAGTTCTTGATTTTATTTCAGTGTATTGGATTTAGTTGTTAAAAATATGTGTCCAATCTGGTGTATTGGCTTGCAAGCCTTTTTAGTGTATTTTTGATGTTTCTATAACAGCTCTTCATTTTTGACATGATGAAAGTAAAAGTAAATATTGCATCCTCCTATAAAATGAGAAGGCAAAACAATCTGACTTTTAAAAATGTTTTATTTTATTTTCAATTGACATATAATAATTGTACATATTTATGTGGTACAGCATGATGTTTTGATACGTATATACAATGCATAATATGCAAATTACCCTAATCTGCCTTTTTGATCCTGTACACCAATAGTGTGTATGGAGATTCAAAGAAGAGAAGAGTTCCCACCAATTGCCCTTGAGATCTTACCCATCCTCAGAGAATCACAAAGCTACCGGCACAGATGTTTTCCAGTTTGAATGGTAGTTGAGAAAGAATTTTCTATGACCCTAAGTTACAGTAGAAACATCAGTCCCAGAATTGTGTAGTGTGAAGGGAGATGAGGCGGAGCACCATATTGCCCATCTCTGTTTCTCCTTGGTTTCTCCTGGCTAAGCTACTTTTCCAGTGCCTGTCATGGCACAAGTGCCTCACACTATGGGCAAAATATATTCTTTAAGACAGAAAACATGTCAGAAAGATCTAGGTTTATCAGAATGAGTACTCACATTGAAAAACGAGTTTAAATTTTTAAAAAAGCTTAATGCAAAAATTTTTGGCGGGTGTTTCTTCTTCAATCAAAATAAAAGCCAACCTCAGAAGAGAAGTCCCTAATTGCAAACCTATTGCATCAATTAAAAGTGGAAACACTAGCTGAGTCATGAAGTGATTATTTTATGCTGGCAGTGGATCTGCACTCTTTGTATGCATTTCAAACATTTGTCATGCTCTTCAGTTATTATCCCGTCAATGTACTCAGCACATTATAAGCAAATGGGCTACAGGAAAGCAATTAGAGATTTAGTATGTATTGCTCTGCACTGTGCTTTATTTCCATTTTTCTTTTATTTGCTTATATGGTAAAGTAAGGGCACAGCCTCTCTAATGTCAATCTACTCCATAAATGATGGTGAGTGACAGATTTTTCTTTGAGGTAATATAACTATTATTGTTGTTTTTATTTTAACACATATTTTTCAATTCTCTCTGACTTGTGCACTGATGAATATGGCTTATGGGCAAGCACTCACACTCTATTATTCATTGACAGGGCACATAGAGATAGAGACTTAATGTCAGATTCTTAAATAAAGAAAAGAGTACTATTTAACAGGAAAAGCTGACACAGAGACAATTTTTTTTTTAAGTTGCAAAACTGCGTGTCGTCATTTCTTTCTTTCTTATTCCTGGCTTCAAGGCAAAATAATTTGGAGTCTATATATTTCTCTGAAAAACAGTGTGCTTAGGAATTTTATTTTATTTATTATTACTTTTAGACAGGGTCTCACTCTGTAACCCAGACTGAGACTCAAAGTGCTAGGATTACATGTGTGTGCCACTGCACTCATCAAGGAATTTTAAATGTCCATTTACTGGCCTCCTAATTATGGGTGCTGAGATTAAATTTGAATAGGGCATTGCATAAACTGGTCTCAAAAAAGTATTTTACCAAGTACAGATGTCCAGTGCAGTGGCCCAGACTGCACTGGAATTTGGACCTTTCATGGTGCTCTTTCTTCTCGATTCTCTGTCGGTAATTCTCATTGTTCCAATTTCTCCAAGGCCGATGAATCAAACCAGGAGACCAATTTCTTATCATCTTATTTTCCTGCAGGATACTTTTAGAGAAGTTGGGTTTAATCCTAGTATTTTGCTTACGACAGATTTTTTTTAACACCTATGCCCAAAATAATGTGATAGCCAGGTGTTTGTCATCATTTCTGTGTACTTATTCAAACAATGGATTCTAAATAAAGAGACCAAATATTTTTTTTTAATTTTTATTGCATTTTAGGTTTTGGGGTACATGTGCAGAACATGCAAGATAGTTGCATAGGTACACACGTGGCAGTGTGTTTTGCTGCCTTCTGCCCCCTCACCC